>JAQJVK010000001.1:109286010-109561010 GCA_035578135.1 Flexamia atlantica | reverse complement strand
ACCGATTTGAATGAAAATTTGGATTTAGGTTCTACTTACCCTATCAACGTTAAAAATGTTTTAAGGGTTGCTTTTTCCCAGGGGGTAGGTGCCACCCTTTCTAGGGGGTGAAAATTGTTACATTAAAACTAAGCCCGGAAATGGATATATTGACCGATTCCAAGCAAATTTTGTTCTGTAAAGTTTTTTCTTAAAGTCAATACTTTTCGAGATATTCACGATTGAAATTGGCGTTTCCCCCCCCCCCAAAAAACCCACTTTTTCAAATGATTTTCCACAAATAACTCAAAAACTAAGAGGTTTAGTGAAAAAGTTATAATGAAATAAATTGTAGCGTATAAAAAAACAAAGAAAATGGTGGGCTTGTGAAGTCTGTAAACCCAGTTGGAGCCAAGTTATGGCTTGTTTAAGAGTGGTTTTAATTCGTCAAACGCCAAAACGCTCAATTTCAATGTGAAATAACTAAAAAACTGAAAGTTTTTCGAGGAAAACTTACTGAACATTTTTTAAAGATCATTAAAAGACCTTTAATTTTTTTGGAAAAGTTATTATCGTAAAAATTAAGCGAGTTATGATCAAAATAAAGTTGGTTTATATTTTTTCGGCGATAAAAATCTTGAAATATCAACCCCCAATTAGGACTCAAATTGAAATTAATCCTTACCGCTCTGAAATTCCCTTCAATTATGTGTTTTCAACAGGCTCAAGAAGTTTGAGATCTTTTAAGAGCTTATTTTTGGACAAAAATGTGAATTTAAAATAAAAAGAGAATTTTAGCAATAACAAAAAAATACCTTTTCTTCAAGATAACTCTAAATCTACAGGTGATACGGAACATTTTGTTGAGTAAAAGATTGTAGCGATTGATTTGATGAAAATGTTGATACCTTTTTTTTGTTTTTTTGACAATAATTAACGATGATACAGGCGTTCAAAGTCTTCAATCGTTGATAATTACTGATATTTTCAAACCCTTTCAGCTCACCCGTTTTTTCTTAAGGGTTGAAAAACAAATACTACTCTGTAAGCTTATAGCTCCTAATAAAACATAAAAATGATACTTAGAAAACCTTCGTAACTTAAAAATTGACCCAGTTATGGCTGATAAACCAAGTACATATTTTAACAATTATGGCAAATAATGTACCGATTGCTTTTTTCTATAACAAAAATGTTTTTAAAGATTGGTAGCCCTGAAAACATAAAAATTTAAAAATCGTTAATAGTGTCTCAACTATTTATATTACTCTAAAGTTCTTGTAAATACTAATAACTTTCCAATGTTCACCTACCATCTACTTTTTGTACTATGTAAATCTTTAGGCATCTATTTGGTTGGCAACACTGCTACCGGTATTCAGCTGTTTCCCACCACGACCGGAAAGGGAAAGAGTACGTGGCTTTCATTGTTGACAATCGTTAAAGGCTAATAAATTTAAAACTCAAAAACAGCCTTGACACCTATAATATTAATCAAAGTTATTTACCTTCTGTAAATATGCCTTGAGGTGTCAAAAATAGGTTCATTACGCTGTTCGCGTTTCGGACCGACGACGGCCCATCTTCAGCAGCGTAATAAACCTATTTTTGACACCTCAAGGCATATTTACAGAAGGTAAATAACTTTGATTAACTTTAAAACGTTCACCTTCAAGATATTTCAAGATTTTTATCGCCGAAAAAATATAAACCAACTTTATTTTGATCATAACTCGCTTACTTTTTACGATAATAACTTTTCCAAAACACAAAATTAAAGGTCTATCAATGGTCCTTAAAAAATATTCAGTAAGTATTCATCGAAAACTTTTAGTTTTTTTTAGTTATTTCACATTGAAATTGTGGGTTTTGGCGTTCGACGAATTAAAACCACTCTTAAAACAAGCCATAACTTGGCTCCAACTGGGTTTACACACTTCACAAGCCCACCATTTTCTTTGTTTTTTTATACGCTACAATTTATTTCACTATAACTTTTTCCCTAAACGTCTTAGTTTTTGAGTTATTTGTGGAAAACCATGTGAAAAAGTTGTTTTTTTTGGGGGGGGGGGAAATCGCCAAATTCAATCGTGAATATCTCGAAAAGTATTGACTTTAAGAAAAAACTTTACAAAACAAAATTTGCTTAGAATTGGTCAATACTGTATATCCATTTCTGGTCTTAGTTTCAATGTATCAATTTTCACCCCCTAGAAGGAATGACACTCACCCCCTGTGAAAAAGCAACCCTTAAAACATTTTTAACTTTGAAGTAGAGGTCCAAATTTCCAAATCCAAATTTTTCAAATTTTCATGCAAATCGGTGCTGATCGAGAAAATTCTCCAGTTTCGCCGTTTTGTACCTTCAGTTACTGGACTATTGAGCCAGGAGATACATCGTCAACTACTTCTTCTGAAAGATCCTGTTCATTTTCAGGTTCTGATTCCTGCATCAGGGTTTGGCAAGTTCAATTGTTTAATTGGCTTTGTGTTTAGGTGAAACGCCATTTGACATTTTTAATGCATCTAAAAATATATTAATCTAAAACAATTTTAAATGTAATAGTTAAACGTTCATCTAAGATCAATTACAGTTTGATTTTCCTAATAAATAATAAAATATTTTTATTCTCAATAGATCCTGAGTCCCCTAAAAATTACAACTCGTACTTTTTCATGGTAAAGCGTTTTATGTTTATTTCAGTAAAAATTTAACTAATAATTTCTCTTTATATATTTTACAGATTTAAAACCGTCCTTATTCGCGGGCTTAGGCTACACTTTTATTGATTGACTCTTATATTACTACAGAAAAATGTATTACATGCTGCAGTATTTTATATTGAAGTGGATAGTTTGTTTTCATATACACCTGCCGTAAATTAGACTATTCTTTTTTGGTTTATTTTCATACAATTTAGACTGTTATTGCCTTTCGACCCTTTCGACCCTTTCTAATAATTTGTTATGTCGGAACGTCTCAATCAAGGAAAAAATAAAGTGACATTATAGAAAACAAAATGAAAAGTTTTGATTTTTTTCTCATATTTCTATATCATATAACTACATGTAAATACATAAAATCTTAAAAAATTTAAATACCACGGTTCATTGGAGAATGACGGTTTTATTTACAAAGAGGCATTCATAAATTAACTGTATTTTCCCTCCTGGCTATGGATTGTTATGAGATCGGTAATCCTCGGTAATCGGTAATCGGTGTACATGAGCTTGGAAAGAAAAATTACCTTTGTTAAAAATCAGCGGCGATATTATTATTATTAAATAGATTTGTATTAATTACGTAAAAACTGTAGACTATTTGGTACAACACAAAATTATTATAATGGGGAAATGTTTTTCAAGAGTTTATTAATGAACGAAAACAGAAAGCAAAAGGCTTATTCTAATTAATTTGTTGATACATAGTACTTTTGTCCCAACCTTGACATCCTAAGACACCTAGACCTAGCCCGGAAACGATCGTAGCACGTTACTCCGGGCTAGAACCCGGACCCCGAGACCGGCTAGGGAAGGGAACCACTGCCACTATACCAAGCCGCTCCTAGTTTGTTGATAAGAGAGAAATTTTGATATTAAAAATAAAATGTATATCTTACGATGCCAAACTGATTTCACACAGTCACCAATGTTATTAATTCATATTGAAATTAGTTGTTTGAATATAAATTTTACGTTATCGATTTGTAGAATTTTTTTGTACTCTTACAGCCAGGAAGTTTGTTTTTATATTATACAAACAATTTTTTTTTATTAAATCGGTGTTCCAAAGTAATTTCTAGAGGAAAATTAATTTATTTTCCTAAAGACTGCTCTCGGAGATGAGTAAGAGCAGAGTGCCTGCAACCAACCCCCGTTGTCAGATGTTAAAAAGAAATGAAGAAAAAACTACCCACGCCGTCGACTGTGTGCGCACACGGGAGCAAGAGAGGGGAATAAACATAGTTACTTGCTTTATCCCGCGCCGCGGACCCGCGCGACGTCCTATAACGTCATGGCAATTTCGTCACAGCCAAAGCTGAAGGGTCATAGCGGCGAACGCTCACGAAATGCTTCCCGAATAGAGCCGATCTTTATATTTCAACAAAATACTGAACTGCTGCCGAAGTTGGCCGAACTTACCCGAAGGTATAGGAAAAAAAGGTGTTTTAACATAGCGACCAATAGAAGAGCAGCTCCGATGTAGGGGAAAACCGGGGCGCTCGAGGGGAGAAGAGGGGAAGGGGCAACGTGGCGAACCGAGCGGCCAAGAGTAGAAGCTCGACAGTGTTGTGAGAGTGAGAGACTGTATAGAAGCTGTATCGTGGACTCTGGAATGTGTGCTACCAGAAACGCGTCATGGCAAATGGATAAATCAAACAACAATGTGGTGTGATTTTCAGGTTAGTAAAAACTCGTGAAGTGTATTCAGTTTTTAAAAAAATGTTGCTTGCTCAGGGTCCAGTCTAAATTATAATCAACTTGGATTTTGAGTTAAGTTTGTGTTAATTAAATATCATAAGTCATGATTAGTTTTTAGTTTTATAAAATAGATTTATCTTAATAACCGTTCTAAATACCTAATCAACAAATGTTATTACAAAACATCAGCCTGATGCAGTTAAGGGTTTATGTTGGTTTATGATTTTGATATTTTCAGTTATTCTCTAGCCTCCTTGAGATGGTACGTTCGATGAGGCTTTAGAGAAAACTATGATGATACAAAATTTGATATTTATACAAACTATTTTCGAGCATTGTTTCCTCGGTTGTTATTTTCCTTGTTGACCACTGTCACTGACTCAGCTCAGTTAAGACCTTCACGAGGCGTTGTTATTCCACACTAGTTTCGTAAGCAACACATGCGGGGTTGCCTCAAATGTTGTGATGTTGTTATCAGCGAGGTGGTAGTGATAACGGCATGGTTAGAGTGTCACATGCGTCTTTTTGAATGTGCCGCCTGTCAGTTCGGAGGGGGGGGAGGGCATTCGAAACCGCATTCTTTTCTCCTTCCGTCCCCTCCACAGACGACGAAATAAAGAAAGTTGGTCCAAGCAAGGCTGGGGGAGGGGGGTAAGTCGTATGTCACAACTTACACGCCGTCGTCATGGTTACAACGGCGTAAACAGACCAGACGGCGGCAATTCAAACTTTTTACTTCTTGTTTACCAGGTCCAGCAGTTGATTAAAAAATTCGCTCAATTTATTTTTACTAGATAACACGTAGCTCGAAATCGAGCAAAAAAATCGTATAGTAGAATCATAAGGAATAAACAGCCTACTTATATACTTTTCAACTTGAATTAAAGGGTGAATTCAATGATAAAACTATGGTTAAATAACTGAAACTTTTAAAGTTCATTTGATCTATCGCAGGAGTTTCCGGTAAATAATTTTTTTAGATACACCTGCATTTTCCCATGTTCTCTTGTGTTGAAATGTAATTTTAATACTGGCAAAAGATCGAGCTCTGCTTATAGCAACATGTAGCTGACCGAGAGCTAACTCTGGCACCGTGAGCAATGACCTTTGTTTAGGGACTGCCCCTGCACCTCATTTATTTATTATTATCGTCAAAACAGAAATTATAGGGAACGGCTGCTGTCTTTATATGAAACCTCTCCTTTGTGGCAACAACACGTAAATGACGCAATACCTCTACCACCAGGGCTGCAGTTCTTGAAATGCAACCCACCGCGATGAAAACATTATAAGTTCATTAGTCTGACGTTGAAAGTAGCATCAAATTAAATGTTACATCGGGAGGGTGATGCTAGCAGTTACGATCGTGTTCTCTCCGACTCCTCCGACCGGTCAATGTTCGTCTTCCCATCAATGGCATTATAACTGCACAAAATCCAAAAATAAATCGGCTCAAGTTAATGAACTTTAAAAAACACTATGCTGGAATGTATTGAGATATCGTAAACTACATTGTAAAACTGGTAACTGCAATGTTTATCCCTTTGAAAACACTTCAAAACATAACCTAAATTACGTAATATTTTTTTAAAGAAAACTGTTGAAAACAATTTGTTTTCACGTTCTAGAAGCCAAAGCAGCTGTGAAAATAAAAACTGCTCTTTTCAAAAAGTCAATTATAAGTGCTGCAGTCTTTGGTTTACCTGAAGAACTAGCTATTTCAGAGCTTGACCATATGTTCAGATTGTAAACAAAGTGAATTGAACTTGCTCAAATGTCGATGAATAGCGCCACTGTCCCATAACTTCAGCCCTTTACTGTACTTTTTAGTGACGCCCTTTTTAAAAATTCTGAGACTTGTTGACAAATCTACATAAAATTCCCTTTAATTTGATCCCTCAAACGTTAAAATCGGTTCAGCCGTTGTTGCGGTTAGACTGTGAAAAGAAAACCGCTTGCGTATTAATATATAGATACCATAGTCGAAAAACCTATTATTTCTTTGAGACATATATTGTTTTTTTAGTCGATTATTTTTTTAAGGAACCAATATCCTATACTCTTATATGAGCGATGTTTCTGTGTGTGCTTGCACAATTGTCTTTAAAATGGCTCTGAGGATTTCCTTTGAAGTCTATAAATAGCAAATTTCTGTCTCAAAAATGTGTTCGATGCAGGTTACTTGGCCAGAGAAAATCTGATAACGCTACAAACTAAGGTTTAAAATCGAAAAAATTAACTTTTATGAGTTTCCATAGGGCCTATGCTAGCGACAAAATAAACAACAAATACCCCCGTAAAGCACACCTGCATACTCAGCGAATTTCAAATGCAAAACAACATATTTCAATCCGACAGTGAGATTTGACATATTTTGGTAAGCTCCATAAGAATAACATGGGGAATGAGTATGCAGGTTTGCTGCTACAGGTATATTAAAACTGGGTGGTTTTAATTCATTATTTAGTAGATCTGAACTAGAAGAAGCTATTTACCAAGTTTTATCAAGATATGTTGAGAAATAACCGAGATAGGCCTATAGAATTTTACTTATTTCCCATAAGGTTAACATTGGGACAGCGTACTGTGTTTACCACTTTCAGTATCTCAGTTACCAATGGACATAGAGCAGTGATTAAAAATATTAAATTGTTTGTTTTTTTGAGCTGAATTCAATGGTGCCAACACAAATTCGATAAATTTTATTTTCCTATGTAAAAAACTCAAAAAACTCATGTTTGGGGGGGTTATCCCCCTTTACCCCCCCTTCCGGTCGTCCGATCGGTCTGGTTTACGAACTTGTCCGAGGGATTACCACTTTACATGTCTGTACCAAATTTCATTAAGATCGGACCATTTTTACGGCTGCTATCGTGCTCACAGACACATATATATACTGTATATATACAGGGTGTCCCATAAGTAAAGTGCCAAACTTCGGGAATAGGTTATATGGGTAAAAATAAAGATAAAATGAAGAATAAAATTTTTTCCAAAAACGCTTTGTTTACCAGATATTCGCCATTTTGTATTTTTGACAAAATATTTTTTATCTCCCAAGTTTTTGAGTCAATTTTTTTGAAACTCGGTATGCACCTGTATCTAATCAAGGTTAGTTTATGAAAAAATAATGAGCATGATTAAATAATAAATTTCAAAATGGCGGCCATTTGCAATCTTTAAGATGAAATAACGAAAAAACACTACGTTTAACAAAAAATATATAGGACAACAATTTTTAGAAAATTTTATTTCCCATCTAATGACACCAAATGTATGAAAATCGGTTAGTAAACAACTGAGTTATGATCGTATTTAGCTAGTGAGGCAACATTTTTTGAAGCAAAATAGTCCATTATTGCGCTGAGCCATGCGCTAATTCGACCATAACGCAGCTGTTTGTGAATCGATTTTCATAATTTTGGTATCGTTGGAATGGAAATAAAATTTCCTAAATATTATTGTTCTTTATATTTTTTTGTAAAATGTACCATTTTTTCGTTATTTCAATTTAAAGATTTTAAACGGTCGCCATTTTGAAAATTACAATTCGATCATGCTGATTATTTTTTCATAAACTAACCTTGGCTAGATACAGGTTCTTACTAAGTTTCAAAAAAATCGATTCAAAAACTTGGGAGATAAAAAATATTTTGTTAAAAATACAAAATGGCAGATATCTGGTAAACAAAGCGTTTTTGGAAAAAAATGTATTCTTCATTTTATCTTTATTTTGACCCATATAACTGCTCTCCTCTTGGATTTATAAGTAAAGTTTGGCACTTTACTTATGGGACACCCTGTATATAGATATATATTTGAACGACTGGTGTTTTCTGCTTCTGGGGGCCCTAAAACGAAAAGTTATCATGGTCTCTGGCTTAGGTCTTACCATGAGACCTACGGTAATAGCTTCTTCCCTATAGGGGAAATTCGCTAATTCCCTATAGGGGAAATTCGCTAAAACATAAACAAATGAATTAATCTGTAATCTTAACATGTTCGCGGCAGGACGATTTTCTGTGTTCCTCGCCGCCATCCTGGTGCTCTGACTTATTGTAACTGCCACGCTTATCGTAGCAGCAGCACTGTCCAGTGCATAGAATACAATATACTATTGCGCAGTGCTGTTAAAGTTTCAGAATTCAAGCTCAGATCCTGGTTTCAAAATAAATCTTATTGTAACGCATTGCAGCATGGGAGCGATCGCTCCCACAAGAGCTGTTTGTTAAGAGCTGTTTGTAAACTACAGATGAGAAAAGCAGTTTGTGGGATGAAGATTGTATGGAGTAGTAAAAAAAGTGTATTATCAAGTAGGCCCTATTATGATTCTGAAATGTTTTCTAGTAACTGAATGAACTGGTAAACATAAATAACACTGAGCAAGGCTTGGACAACCCAGGGAGGTATCTGTCACAACACGGCAAGGCAATACTTAAAAAAATCAATACCCTTTAAATTTATTATGCAAATTTTTAGAGGGAACACGCAAAAAGTATAAATACCAATTGACATAATCAATGTAAGATTGTTTTGGGAATGACCTTTTCCAAATTCATAGATACCAAAAAGGTTGTAAGGAATTTCTTTATGAATCAAGCTCACAAAGTCCAGCACTAAAGTCAGTGCCGGCCTTAGGGGGGGCAACAGGGGCGGCCGCCCAGGGCCTCGCGCCTGGGAGGGCCTCGCGCTTCTGATAGGAGTTTTTAAATGTTTGAAATAGGTGACAACAAATAATAAAATTACAATAAACAGCACAGAGATATTTATTCAACCATGAGAATGATTACATGTAATAATAAAACTGCAACTTAAAAAGGCGGCAAAACGGTAAGCCAAGTATGATCTTCACTTTTAGGTTATTTGATAAAGTTATATGGTTTGCGTTTGGCTATAGAACATAATGTATGAACTACTAGAAACACTCAAATTAAACTCCGTAATCACTAGGTACCGAAGGGAAGTAGCAGTGAATTAATATCCCCTTAGTTTCATCCGTTCTATGCGGAAGGTTATTGCCATTGAATTAAAAAATGTTTCACAGTAGTAGCAGTGGCGTCACACGACACAATAGCCAAACTGTTGAGTGAGGAGACCACCTACAAGTCTCAACTTAGGAACGGTACTAAGTTCACGGGAATTTCCCAACCCTCCTACTTAAATTTTTTCTAATCAATAAGTGTCTCAATTTAATAGTATTCAACGCAGTTTGGCAGATTTGTAAAAGATAGTTAGAGATTTGCGGTCTAAAAAGTTGGGAGGTTTTCTATATAAGTAATATAATACATGGATAGATGGAGATGAGATGTTAAACTATATCTCATCTTTCTTGCTATGTAATGATGTTCCCTCTTGGAATTAAAAACTCTGTGAATAAGACCCTAACATTGCTTAGTGGTCTTTTAATTGGTCTTATGTGAGGAGTATCAAGAACTACGATGTTATTTCCCATCGCTTATACACGTAATTTACATGTGATTAAATATTTGTTTAAAAATTAAAGAATGCGCTGAGAAGGACTGGTGTTGGGTGGCCTCGCAAACGTTTTCTTGCCCAGGGCCTCGCACTCGCTAAGGCCGGCACTGACTAAAGTATAATTCACTTTTGACTTAAACTAGGCCTGACATCTAACCTGTTACACATGCCTGTCTCGTGCCATTGACTTTGGAACATTATTATGCTCTTGACGTATGAAATTGGACTAAGTGCTTTGTTTTCCCCTTTTTTCATCCGCGTCCTTCAAAAGCTTAGTTTTTATTAAAAGCACAGCCTAATTTAAAATTATACTTTTAAGTCCAACATCAAAGTCTCAGAAATTTGAACTATGTTATGATTGTTCTAGCGAATGTATAGGATTACCAGTCATTTGTAATGTTTTGCCATCCAGTCAGGTTCAATGTGTTTACAAAATCTTATTAGCTCCAGGCCTTATTACTCAAGTATGGTTAATATACTATGATAAGATAATTAAATTTAGGATAATTTGTTTTGCTCTTAAACTTTATAAAAACCTTTAAAATTTACGTTTTAGCTAAGGGATTTCTAAATTTGATTAATTTTGTGTCTTACCTACCGAGCAATCTTAGATACCTGCTGATTTCATGCTTTAAAGCCCTTCATTAGTCCAAATTCAATATGACAAAAACTTAAATATTTCATACAGTACCTGGTTAAAAATATGGCATAGCTCTTGCTGTGTCCTTTAACCAGAATAAGTATGAAGGATGGGCCCGGTGTGGAGTGGATGAGATGTAAACCTTTTAACCGTACTCTCAGGATTATTAATTGTAGCCCAACAATCAACGGTATTGCACCCTTAACAAAAGGACTTTCACATGCATCACAGGCACTCAACAAACATAAAAAACAATTACAAACCATGGTTTGATTAATTTTACATTTACCGTACCTTAATTTCATTGGGGAAGAGATATCAACAACCAGGTTCAGCACTATTATAGTTTTGATAAAAAAAGGAATAAAACATTATGGCTGATAAGACACACTCTTTTTTTGGCGTAAAAGAGCATTTTGGAAGGCATTCATAATGTAGGCAAAGTTAAAATATATACAGTTTTAAAACTGTGAATAGGAAATTTACCTCGATTATCGTAACATCATAATAATACTATACTTTCCAATTATTAAATTATTAGCAGTTATCCGCAGCTTCGCTCACAATTAAAGTTCATATTTTTGCATGAATTAAAAGTACAATTAAAAAAAAATAACCCACATTCAAATACCTGCTCATTTGGGACAACTAACAGAACAGTACAAATGGAAATAATTTTGTTTTCAAAGATTTTATATTATTTTTACTCATTTCATACAGATTCAGTTAAAAAATATAAGGTTGTTAGTAAAATTTTACTTGTAGTCCATACAATAAATCTACTGTTCAGTGTAAATGAACCAATGTAAACCAAACGTCATGAGGAGTTTTTTCTTATAGTTCCAATTGGAATGGTCTTAAACACACACACACACACACACACACACACACACACACACACACACACACACACACACACACACACACATACACACACACCGGATCTTGCTATCATTGAATTAAGTAATAATATAGGCCTAATTAAAATTGGGAACATAATTTGTAAGGACCAAGAAGATCTATTAGCAGTCAGCAGAGAAATATTTTGGATATGTAGCTATTGGTAAACAGAAATTTTTGTAAGTTTGACCAAACTTACAAAAGTCGAACCTTAAAACAACGTGTTGCAAAAGAAGTTATATTCAGAAATTCTGAGCCAATTTTTCGATAAAATTAAAAGTATTGGACTATTATTTGCTCGGAAAATCCTGAAAGAGTAAAAGGGTTTTGGGGAGAAATTATATTCAGATGCATATAAACTATTCTTGTGTATAAAGTCTAAATTTCTTGTTATGTTCACCATTACATTCAATTCATTGTTTGTTGTTCAACTTGTTGCTGATTGTTTGTTTAACGTGTTCGCTGCGTGCAGCGCCATGTGACACTTGGCGGCTCAGTGTTCATAATTTCATTCATTTACCGTGAAGCAATACCTGAGTAGTTGGGAAATGTTTTGGATACCTGTTGTACTTGTACCTTGTCTAGGTTGGTATTAAAATTTCCCAAGATTTAGGCCTACCTGCCAAAATAGGCTTCCAAAACGCATATTGGTTAATCTTCTTGAATCGTCTGAGTGATGCTGCTACCTAATGGTGACTATTGGAACTAAGTCGATCAGCGTATTGGACCTCAAAACTTAGCATTGCATATTGGTCCTCAAAACATAGGCCCTAGCATTGCATATTGGACCTCAAAACATAGCATTGTATATTGGACCTCAAAACATAGCATTATATATTGGACCTCAAAACATAGCATTGCATATTTAGGACCTCAAAACATAGCATTGCATATTGGTCCTCAAAATATAGCATTGCATATTGAACCTCAAAACATAGCTTTACATATTGGATCTCAAAACATAGCATCGCATATTGGACCTCAAAACATAGCTTTGCATTTCCATGACTCCGACCACCTGTAAGGCGTATTTTAAGGTGGATATGTATGAAAGATAAGTAAAAGGATGATTGTATCGTGATCTTGTTGTCTCAGCCGACATGTTCCTTTACCGAACTGTCCAATGTACTTATTTTCCGACTGTCCAATGACGTCAATAACTGTCCTTAATAGTCCAGCCGCCAATGACAAAACTTGCCAAAATACACTTTTTTAAAAAATCTCCACCACCCACACTCTTCAGAATCGAGCATCCCCTTTTGGTTGTTTAAAGATCTGGGCACCTCAGTGACATATATGAGAGCCTTTTACTTAAAGTAACAATAGCTTATCACATTATAGCTTTCATGGAATATAATTATCATGTTTTTGAATGGGCTAGGCCCTATACATAATTTTTATTATTCGGTTCGAATATGAAATACCTTTTATATTGATATAGTGTCTTAGGGTCTAAAGATATAGATTTGGAGTGAATTTCCATGCCCAAAAATAAAGTGCCCAATTATTGCCAATAGTTGGTATCAACTTCATTAAAAATTTAAAATAACGAAAATTAAAAACACAATGGGGGGAATATAAATTAGTCTTGTCAAATCAGTTTTGAAATCATTGCAGGGACATTTCGGTATGGGCAGTAGGGACTATACTTATTCTGTTGAACAAATAAAATGTTTTTAATGTTTCGGTCCTCAAAGTTTCTTGTTCATGACATTTGGAATTTTTTGTGACGTGCAATATTCACAATTATGTTTAAAAATGTGACAATTTTATTGTAGAACTGTTGTAGCATGGTATTTTCAAGAATTTTTATCAGTACTAGAAGAACCTGTGGCTTCGCTCACGATAAAAATTAAACATACACTATCACCCATCAATTATATAGTTTTGCTTTCCCATTTATTTTTCTTGTTGTAAAATCTACTTCTTTAAACATATCAAATGTAATTCCATAAAACAAAAAAAGTTTTTAGAAATTCGCTCTTAGTACGCATATGCTACAACGGGGGTATTCTATTCCTGCCTAAAGTGCCTGTCTATATAAAAAATGTGACCATATCCAGCGCCCCACTGACAAAGCCACAAATGGTGATGCTGCCCTGGGTAGGCTCATGGCCAATATCGGCGGTCCTTCCTCTTGCAAGTGCTGTTTGCTTGTATCGGCTGTCCAGTCGATCTTGCTATCAGGTGAAGAGGATTGCGCTCACACACTCAAGAAGTGAATTTACAGAGACTGGCTCACCCGAGACAAACGCCGAGAAGCATTTATGGTCGTTTCTGCTTAACGCACGGTACCTGAGCTTGCCCTGATGATGATCATGGGGCACGATATAAGGAATGGCACCATTGGCTTTTTCGACGGCTTTGAATCTGCTCGCAAATGTAGCATAGCAAGGCCACACTGTGGGGCCTTGAGCATAGTTACCCGTTATTAGAACTTTATTATGCACCCCCGTCGAAACAGCATGCATTTTAGAAATCCTATTTATTTCCTTCATGAAGGCATACTTGATAGTGGAACCATAAAACATGGCTTGAAATTTTATTCACTGTAAAAGATCATTTTCTCAAGGTTTTAGGGTCTACCTTGAACAAAAAATTACAATTCCACTCCAGCAATTATTATAAAGTGCTGTCTTAGGTTTTTAGACTCTATATTGAACAAAAAGATTGAATGAGCTGTCCCGGCAATTTTTTTTAAGTGCTGTAGATAAAATTAATACTTTACAGTAGCACACTCTTCCTCCTAAACAGCAGTTTGTTGTCATAAAAAGAAGTCCTTCAGTAATATCAATTATTTATTTTATGTTACACTACATACCAACATTTTATATAGTGTATTGCACTTAAAATATATTCAAAAGTCTTAATTCATTAACCATCTGGCACCAAGTAACAAATCTTCATGCAAACAAATAGAAAGAAACACCATTAATTTACATCACCTGATTTAAATTTTACTTTCACATGTTTTGTTAGTAAACAAATCTAACTCATATTCTTTCAAAATCCCTGACATGGGTACCTTTAAGACGGTCCCAGGGCTAAGCCCTGAAAGTTATCACGAAAATTGATGGTGTATAAACCTACTCCATGAAATTCTACATGTATGTACCAAGTTTTGTGGCCATCGGTCCAGCGGTGTCTGAGTTTATCAGTGCCAACTATATATATATATACCAACATCCTCTTTTATACTATAGATCATACTTTTTTTAATTATAAAAATTGTAATTATAACAATAATAATAATAATAATAATAATTCTGCTTTCAAATTGTTATCTTGTTCTGTTAATCACAAAATAATTCTAAAATGGCTATTGGTTAATCGAGGAATAGTTTAATCAGTTAATAAACAGTAAAAAAAGGTTATATAATCGAACAGATCGCCGACGCGACAATATCACGGCCACAAGACCTTACTCAACGGCAAGACGAGTACGCTAACGGCCTGGTCGGCGGCATGAATGAATGAGAGATAAGGAGCGGTGCGACGGGACGGGTCTGATAAGAGGCACGTGCGTGCGTGAGCGGTGTGATCGGTGATCAGTATGCGGTGCAGTAACAGGTCGTGTCAGGTGGCGGGAGAACGCCGGCCTGCGATTGGTCGGCGGCGCGTGTCTCGGTGTCCAGGTGTCTCAGACGGATTGTCGAACATCAATGACCGGGTGGGGGAAGGGAAGTCTTCCGCACATCGCTTTACAAACAAAATGTCGTTTGTCAATAAACAAGCGTGCAGTCGGCGTGCGGTGTGCAGTACCGCCGTCGCCTCGGCTCGCCGGTCGCCGCCCGCCGCTCCCGATGCCTCCGTATTGCCATTTTATTCGTGTTCATTTTTAATGTTTAATAATAATTTTGTACCTGTATCCAAGTTTTATATTAGTAACTGAAAAGGTGATCAGACTTTTTTATTAGCTTTGTTAATTCACCTTAATGATTGAAGAATGATTGTTAACAATGGGCCAGGCTATCAAATCTTATGTATAGACTTTTTGTGATCAGAACTCCGTATACAATTTTGAACCGATTTTAATAAATTAGTTGCTGTGCCAAGTGTTGTTTTGCAGGAAAAAATTAAAAAAGTCAGACTTGAGGGAAGGGCCCCAGGCGCTCTCAAAGTTAGTAATTTCTCCTTAAGATTTAACATTGGATCAGAATTTTCGAGAAAATAGCTGATCGGAGTAAGCAGTTTTTCAGTAAAGCCATGGGTTATCTCTGGAAATTGGAAGTATCGTCAACATAACATTACATTACATTTAGCACTTCATATGTCTCAGCACTCAGCAACCGATTGACTTTCTAAATGCATTAATAATTAAACTTGCTTAACTGTTTATTTTTTAAGTTTAAACCAAAGTTGACCACTAAATCTGTATGGATTTAATTAAAATGTTGAGAATAAAATGTATTTTGTTAAAAAGCCATTTCTGTCAGTTGTTGCATTTGAGAAGGAATGTTATGACTGAACGTATTCTTTTAGTAGTTTACTCATGTGGGTGTACTTACTGTCATAACTCAAAAATGGGGTAATGTAGCAATGTAGTTCATTGAAGTTACTAAAGGAATTAAATATACACAATAACAGCATCAACATAATTTTTATTAACTGAAAAATAGTCTACAGGTTCAGTAACAGGTTGTCCGTACGACACATATGCTACATTATGATCTTCCATAATATCAATTTACATTTTGTATTCAATAAACGTGTTACAGTACCTATTTATTTATAGTAAGTTTGCATAAAGATCGGTTGATTAATGCATGATATTTGTGAATAACTGTTATATTGATTTCACCGCAACCACATTACATAGCAGTGTAACATGTCATGTTGGGTTTTTCAGTAGCCAATAGAATAGCATCTTAGAAGTCATCAAAACAATTCTTCATATTTCATTATTACCATTTCCGCATTAATGCATGTATCCAAAAATCCCGTGTGTATGCCTACTATGCCAATGAAAATAGCCGAAGCTGGCTCCTCTTTCCTTAACTATATAATTTTTCTCTATGGTTTTTAATAGTTCGGGCTTAATTATGTTTTTTTCTTAGCCAATGCAAAATTAATAGATTGCTTGTTAAATTACTTTATCAAACGGTGTATATGAGGATTATCGTGTTCTGTTTTTCTTGAAATAGAATCATTAAGTTTTTGTTGAAGGTGTTCCTTTATTATTCAATTTCCGTATTTCATTTGTTAATAAATTTTATCCATAGTACTTAAATATTATAATACAGTAATTAAATTTATATAAGCGCGTTCGTAAACCAACGACGTAAAGGCTCTATTTCTATACTTCTTTATTTCTGTTATATTCCCCGCTCGGCGGTGGCGAGCGACGGTCCGACGGTCGGTCGCGTCGCAGGCGGCAGCTGGCAGCGACACTAGCGCCGCGCCGCGCCGTGGCGGACACCGCAACCTCTCCCCTCACCGCCGTCGCTTTTTATGCCAATGACGCGCCAAGGTTTTCAACTTTTTCCGAGGCCCGAGCCGCGCAGCCAACGATAATCTCACTCTCCTCGTTAACTCTTGATCTTAAGAGTCCTGTAGTGTCTTACGGGATAGGGATATTTTCTTAAAACGAAACAAAAAACCCTCTAAATTAAATAGTATTACATAACCCTGTACTTAAGTTTTTTCACAGACTGAGATATTTAATAAACAGATATTCTATACAGTATTAGGCCTTATAGTAAATGTAACTACAAGTAGATGAAGAAACAATCAATCCTTTCTCCCAGCAGTGGCGTTGCACCTAGGGGGGAAGGTCACCCAATTTTCCAACCGTTGACCTTGAATTTCCCAACTCTCGAATCTGAATTCCCCAACTAAATGTGCAAATTAATCGGAAAAAATATTTTTTATCACACCCTCTCAAAGACCTTAATAGTTGGGAAATTTGGTATTCCAAAATTACTATGCGTAATTCACTGGGTGGTTAAAGCGTCATGAGCCGTATGTCTGTGCGTATTTTCATACTTTGGAATTGAACTTCATGCTTAACCAAGAATAAATAGGACACAATATTAAAACAGTTGAATGACATTTATTACGCTAAAATTGTATTTTCTTTGACCAGTTGTACTGTTGGTTGATTTACCAAAAAGATAGTTGGGAATTCAAGATATAGGAGTAACGGTATTTGATTATTGTTTAATTAGGATTAGAGTATTGCAGTAATTTAAGTTTGGTTGTAATTATGCTAAATATACAAATAGTTTTAGTTAGTTTAGTTAAAACTGAAGTTTTGTGCAATTTACATTCAATTTAATTTCAATTTTTTTCAATTAGCATGCTGGAAATTCCCATCTTTTTGATTTTCAAACTCTAGGGGGGAGGCTCCTCCTCACTCCTCCCAGAGCGGCGCCCTGCTCTCCTCTGCACTTCCACATTATCAGCTCTAGACAAAATTTATTTGTGTAAATATTTAGATTGTGCGCAGCTAGTAATCCTTTTTTTGTGGCAATGTCGACCCATTTTCTCTAAACGATTAAAATCTGTATTCGCAATGTAAATTCCTTCAAAATATCTTAACATAATCTGAAATATTACTGTTAACCTAAACTTTAGTTGTTACTTTACATTTACATATTTTTAATAATTTTATACTAACATAAAAACTATTTGTGTGGATGTATTTAAATCAAAAATAAAACAATCTCGATGGTAAATGATTTTTCATATTAAGAGACTAGAATTAAGCATAATAGCCTAAGTAATAACGTCAGTTAATACATTAGTACCTATGTGGACCAAGCCTTGCTCTGTGTTATTTCATGTTTACCAGTTCATCCAGTTACTATAAAATATTTCAATGTCTTAAAATTGATAAATAGAAACCTTTTTTATTGCTCAATGGACTCTTCATCCCATTTGTTGTATTTTCCCTTGATGGCTGTAGATACCAAACAGCTTTTATGATTACTTCATTTTGTTTACACTTTCCTTGTTTATTTTCGTTGCTATCACGGCAACCCATAAGGCCAATATTAAAATTTTACAACTTTGGAATTCGATTTATTACGTTATTAGATTTTCTATGGCCAAGTAACCTGCATAAAAACAATTACTTATTTACAGACTTTGAAGGAAATCCTCAGAGCCGTTTTAGCGATAATTGTGCAAGCACGCAAGCAAGCATACAAGCACGATAACATTACTCATATAAGAGTATAGGATAGGATAGGATGGTATAATGTACAAACTTTTCTCTAGAAAAAGTCCCTTTTAGCGAATTTCCCCTATAGGGAAGTAGACATTACCGTAGGCGGCACGGTGAGACTTAAGCCCGGGACCATGTTATTTTTTAATTTTGACGTCCCTAGACCCCAAAAACACCGTTCGTTCATTTTCATATATATAAATATATATATACCTGTCCGTAGGCGCGATAACTTTTGTAAAAAAGGTCCGATCTTGATGAAATTTGGAACAAACGTGTAAAGCGTCATTCAAGACTTTGAGTTCGAAAACCAGCAAGTTTGGTTTACTCTAAGAAGGTTTTTTTGACAAAATAAAATTTATTTCCAAGATTTAACACCTTTTTACTAATTATTTTTTAATTTAATTGTCAAAATCGAATTCAGCTAAAAAAACAAACAATTTAGCATTTGGAATTATTATTCTACGTCAATCCGTTGCTTAGATATTGGATAATATTGGATGTGCTAAACACAGTACGTTGTCCAATATTATTTTTAAAATTTCCCTCCAAAACGTATAGTCACCCTGATTTGAGATGTTTTTAAAAAATACAATTCTGAACATATGATAAAATTTTCAGGAGATGAATATTTTATTTTTGTTTATTTTGAATAGTTAGAGTTCATATTGATCAATATTTTTCAGAAAAATATAACTATATCAAAAAATACAAATTATTTTTAAATTTAATAGAGAAAGTATGAGCATTTTGAGGGGGGATGTCTTGGTCTAAACTGCCTGAAAATGTAGCATAATATATGGTATGTTTACAATGATGAGAATTGTTAATATGTTTTATTGAAATTGGCTGGATATGTAGGTCTGTTGCAACAGGGATGTTTTAATTACTGTAAAACTGACCATATGATTGAATTTTTTTTCATGATATTAAGTTTTTCTTGTTTTGAGTTCATGGATTATATGTTTGTTGACATTTATATAGGTACTATAACAAGATTACAGTTATTAAAAAATAAAAGACTAAGAATTATATAAAATACAAAAGTGTATGTATTACTAATGAAAACCAATGTGGTCTCTTTGTTAATTTTCCTCATGTTTAAAGCTCATGAATGGTTAAATATGCGAGTTTAGTATATTATTTACCTAACGTGTTCAGATAATACTTTCCTTCAAAAAAGTTAAATGCTCACATATACAAAATAAATCCTATGGAAATTCGCGGAGTACGCAGGTCTGCTGCGACGGGGGTATTATAATAGTAATCTGTGAACAAAATTGAAATGCTTTTCTAAAAAAACTGGCAACATTATCGTACAGTCCCGTTTAAAAGAAGTTGTCCGGATTAGCAAGGAGTGAATATCGGCGGGAAGTGGCCGAGGCGTGAGATGTAGGTAGGGGGGTGAGGGGAGGGAGGGGTGACGGTCGAGTGAGTGATAACGTATCAGGTGTTATCATATCAGCTGTTTCGGGGCCCGCGGCGTGGCGGCGGCATACCGGCACTGACACCTCACGACCTCACTGCTGCCGATGCCGCACGCCGCCGCCGCCGCCGCCGCTTTTCCTGGCTTGTCTGAGCACTTCTTGTTTCTTTGGAATCCCCAAATCGATTTTTTAACCTACTAAAAGAAGAGTCATCTATTGGCTATGTTGTTCATGCAACGATGGACAAACGAATTACCAAAATAGCTTACCTATCTCGTTAATGGTTAATGTTGAGTCGTTTTTTTCTTAGTGTTCAGTCCTAGCAAATCAATTTGTTTTCGCATGTATGCATAGTTTAATTTGTTTGTAATATTCTAAAAAAAATTACAAGTAAGATGGGAAACTTTTACCGATACACTGTGAGTGTGTGTGATACGTAACCTTAAGCCAGGTGTTCACGTTATTCCGGACTAATGAAATGTACGAAATATGAGGAAATGCGGTCACTTACGAAATAAATAACTATATTTCTTGATAGCTGTAAATAACCGATTTACGTCTAAATGAACTTGGTTTGTAAGGCAGTATGAGTGGGAAGTTAATTTATAATTTAAAATTACCCTTTAGTAATAAAGATTTTAGTTTCGACTTAAAAATCTAAAACAAACCGTAAAATGATTTGTTTTAATGCTTTGTCTCATAAAAATTTTTTTCACTAACTATTTCTCTACATTTTAACTTGGAGAAATTAAAAGTTAAAATGGCTATTTGTTGGCTTGTTAATTATTTCTTATGGTACCGGCTAATATTTTGTCAATAAACCTATTGTATTATATTTTAAAATTCAAAGTCATTCGATGATCAGTTTTCGTATCCCGTTTATAGTTTTTGAGACGTGTAGCCCCGGCGGAGCCCCTCTCTCGCTCGGGAATGTTCGGTTTCTCCGGAGCTTGCCGAGCTTTCACCAGCGTTTCCTCCTCGGCGTCTGAGTCACTACCCGCCTCGTCACCGGGCTTTACATAAACCCCGTTACTGAACTGTGGAGAACTGTATTGCTTTATAGGCCTCTATCAAACTAATTAAAAAAATCGTTTAGAGAAACTCTTGTTTAGTCAACTGCACCTGCGTTTGTTTAACATACCAATGAGAAAGCGCAATATGTCGTTTATAATATAACATAATATTGTATTCCGAGGAATCTACATTTTAACTGAACAAAATAATATTATAGTTTTTGTATTGACTTCTTATGGTAGTGGTTCGAACTGGTTCTAAACTACACGATGAAAAAAATGTAGGAAATTGAACTGAGCGAGTTAATGACATCGAATCACTGTGCATTGAATCTAGTAAAGTATACTGTACTTTACTGTGCTATATTGAGATTATTATGGGGCTGGCGGCTGGCGGCTCCGTCTTCGAGCACAGAGGATAGGCGTTGACAAAAAGCTGGGGCTACGGCTTATGCCACAGTGTTTTAAAAGCATTATTTACTTACAATACACGCTTGCACGACACTCAAGTGTAAGATATAGCCGCAGTAATATTTTTGACGATTGTAAAATAGTACGTTTGTTCGATTAGGCTAATGGTTATAGAGTGTACAATGGGAATTATTTAATTGTCTTAGACCCCTATTACACTACACTAGTTGGCTGAGCCCGAGACGACGCAGAACATCCGCCCCCACATGTATTGAAGCAGGCCGCGTGGTTCGGCCACGTAGCAACAACAACAGCCACCCCCACTTAAAAACAAACAGGTGATTCAGCGAAAATGGAAAGATGGTTCATGTCGCTAATTTAAATATAAATCGCATCGGGTGTTGCGAACTATACCTTGGCCTATAGTTTTCAATTCTTAGGTCTACTTTGTTCACACCACTTTTACATAGCCTATAAGCTAACAAATACGGCATGATTAAAATTGAACTTTTTTTTTACTTTTATAGCCTACCCAAGTTCTAATTTAAATTGAGCCTAACAATTTATATTTCAAGTCCCGGATATCTCTTAGCTTGTTAATTTAGTGATTGATTGCTTTTATTAACTTGGTTAAGTTCCTTCACGCCTGAAAATGCTTGTAGCCACTGAGCGTGTGTCTAGTTGCTCCACGGATAACGGTCATTTTGGAAACATCGCTTTTGCTCCACGGGTCAGCAGGTAGATTTCAGAGCCGCCCAAAACATCGCTTTTGCTCCACGAGAGAGGGGCCTGCGCTCCCCCCAAATTCTCTCTTTCGCTCACCTCCAAGCTTCAAGTTCTTTCTTGCCATGTAAACGTAATATGCAACTTTTCTTTTTTGCCTAAATGAATGTATTTATAATTGAAAGAATGTTAAATACTTAAATTTTAACAGTAACGACAAGTAAACAATATTGTTTAAAAGAAATACCTTACATCTTACAAAATAAAATAGTATTAATTATCCATCTTCATTTATTTTACACAATAAATCACGATTAGAAACAGGGAAGCTCTCTAACACAACATCAAGCTTTTAGGCATGAACAAGAGATTCAAGATCACTACAATAGATTTATTGTACATTAATTCAAACGTATCGTTTTCGTAGATTGCTTTTTTTAATAAACCTAAACCATGTAGCTTAAAAATAATGTGACCTTGAACCTTCAATTGATTTCAACTTTACTTTTTATAGGTACCAATATTGGTCCAAAAACAGCTTTGTTGATATAAAACAAGAGTAACAGCAGATCGAGAAGGAAGACTGGGTACTTTACTAGGAAGGAAGACTCAACTAAACTAAGCTTGAATTTAGTGAAATTAGGTTATTTAAATAGAGTTTAATGCCCGCCGAAAATATACTCTGACGGCTTAAACGTGGTTTTCTGCTCCATGCTCATGCCTAAAATCTTTATCTTGTGTCAAAAGGCTTCTCTGTTTCTAGTAGTGAATTATTATAAAAAATAAATGAAATGTAAATAAGTATTAAATAATAACACATTTTATTAAGTAAGTTTTTTTACACAAATTCGTTTACTTGCGCTTACTCTTACAATTGAAGTAGTTTTACATTCTTTCAAAAATAAGTATTTTCGATTTGGCAAAAAAAGTAAAGTTGTGGTATTACGTTTAAATTTCAGTTTTCAAGTAAGGTCCTGGAGGTGAGCGAAAGAAAGAATGTGGTGGAGAGGAGCGCAGGCCCCAATCCGTGGAGCAAAAGCGATGTTTCGGGCGGTTCTGAAATATACATGCTGACCCGTGGAGCAAAAGCGATGTTTCCAATCTGACCCTTAACCGTGGAGCAAAAGCGATGCAGCCGCAACTGAAACGGCCATTGTTGACTAAGTAACTTAACTTAAACGAATCCTAAGGTCAATTTCCCTACAAAAAATGCCATATTTGTTTAGTCCAGTGATTTATATTCATTCCAATCCACCATGACCAACCAGCTTCCAGAGTTAGGTCATGAAATATTTTGATTTTGTTTAATTATAGATGTTTGTTTCAGTTGTCCCAATGAAAACAAGTTGAATGAATACGCCAGAATTAATGATTGAGGTAAACAAACAATCCTTAAAGTACATCTTGAAAAATAATTTTTAATTTATTTGTAAAGTATATAGATTGCTGTGACATTTATTATTTTAATAATTTTAATACAGTATTTTGTATCTAATAGCGACGCTGTGTTAGTACCTAATAGGCCTAAAATTAGCCAGCTTGAAATACTAATTTTAAGATTGACGTTTAATGTGTTGGCGTTAAATTTTTAAACCAACGGGATCGGATTCCAGATATTAAACGTCGTGAAACTTAATTTAATAAATCACTGATGGCAAAAGTCCGCAAAAATAAAATAAAAAAACTCCACGATCGCCTACAGTGGATTTCAAACAAAGCAGTTTTGTCATTGTTTGCAAATTTTTCTTAAAATCATGGTTCTTCCTTTTATATTACACCTCTTTGGTATGACAAAGATTTTATATTACACCTTTTTTCTGTTTGTCCATAAATAAAGAACATGTTTTTAACTGTTTACAATTTATTTAATTTCAAAATATGCTGTATTTGGTACGGAATGTTGATTTACATCTGATTTTATGAACCAGAATAAAACCACCCAGGAAAACTATAAGAAAGTTTGTAACTTCAGAATCACACTGCTGGGTGAGAATACGCTAAAAATACACCGGCGATGTGGCTCCGCGCAAGCTCCGCGCCTCGACTCGTCATTTACAAAATTTAGTTTCAGAGTTTTACATTATATTCACCAATTATTTTATTGTGTAGCTTACTTCTTTCTTTTTTGCTGTATAGCTCGTATTTGTTCAGTCTTAACAAAATCCTCAAGTTGTTTATTAAATTTTCAATATACGAACAAATTAGTACCGTTACATACAACTTGTTGTAGCCACTTGATTAAGGGATAAGACTTTGAGAACAAATCTGCACAAACTAGATGCGTAATTTACTAATTTGGGCACCGTGCTAAACGTCATTTATGTTTGGTAGAAAAATAATCTTCTCTACATTACTTTAATTGTTTGATTTTTAGTTGCTTTTTCTCCCACATGATCGTGGCCAGCGCGGCGGGTGCGCGAGCGGCAGGTAGCGAGGACTCGGGTGTGTAGGCACCCCACCGCCGGCGCCGCTCTCTCTTTAGCGCGGGTACCCAACCAGAACCGTCCCGGCCCGTTACAAAGCCTCCGCAGCCTAGACGTTACTTTCTAACTACCTATTTATTCGGACTGAAAAATAATATTTGTTACTATACGTCAGCAGCGTTTGCATTTATTCGTACGTTTTCCGTGTCGCACTTGCGGGTGTCGATCGGCAGGTCGATGTTTGCTGTGGGAAGAATGTGACGGGCGGCCGCGGAGGGGAGGGGAGGGGAGGAAAACAGGTTTCTGGTTTCCCAAGTAGGCTGGGACCGCGGCCCCGCGCGAGGCTTTCCCGCGCTGGGAAACTTCGAACGCTTCATTACTTTATTGCTATAAGATTTAAGTAATAGGATAAGTAAATAAAACATGTTGGTCTGCTCTAACATAGTGTTAGTCTAAATAACAGCTTATAATAACAAATATATATATATATATATATATATAGAGAGAGAGAGAGAGAGATATTATCATTTTACTAACAGAGTAATATATATATATATATAGTTTACATAAATGTAACATGAAATGAAATGTAAACCTCGGAATAGTATTCTTCATCGCTAAGGTCACAAGTAACGCTTTTCGCACGAAACGGCGGAGTTCAAGCAACTTTTGATAGGTGTGATAAACAATATTTTGTCGTTATATCGCTCAATATATTCTGACAGTGACGTAAGTAGACCTTTGCCAAAGGAGGGTATCACTAACGGGGGAACGGGGGGCCGTGGGTATATGGAATGCACCCCTCGCCCAGTGAAAAAGGTATCTGAGGGCCCGACCCCAGAAAAAAATTATGAAGTTGCATTTTTAGGAAAATTAGGAGCATAAAAATATGGTACCCCATAAGGCATATTTTGATGTGATCGGATTCTGAAAAAGTCAGATTATCTTGGGATCGACGTAAAATGTAATAAGTAGGATGTAATTATACAGGGTGTCCCATAAGTAAAGTGCCAAACTTCGGGAATAGGTTATATGGGTCAAAATAAAGATAAAATGTTGGATAATTTTTTTCCAAAATTGCTTTGTTTACCAGATATTCGCCATTTTGAATTTTTAACAAAATATTTTTTATCTCCCAAGTTTTTTAATCGATTTTTTTGAAACTTGGTATGCACATGTATCTAGGCAAGGTTAGTTTGTGAAAAAATAATGAGTATGATCAAATTATAAATTTCAAAGTGACGGCCGTTTAAAATCTTTAAGTTGAAATAACAAAAAAAACGGTACGTTTTACAAAAAAAATAAAGAATACAAATTTTTAGACAATTTTATCTCCCATCTAATGACACCAAATTAATGAAAATTTTTTAATGAATAACCGAGTTATGATCGTATATTTAGCTAGCGAGGCAGCATTTTTTGAAGCAAAATAGTCCATTGTTGCGCTGAGCCATGTGCTAATTCGACCATAACTCAGTTGTTTGTTGACCGATTTTCATAATTTTGGTATCGTTAGAATTGAAATAAAATTTTCTAAATATTATCGTTCTTTATATTTTTTGTAAAATGTACTATTTTTTCGGTATTTCAATTTAAAGATTTTATACGGCCGCCATTTTGAAATTTACCATTCGATCATGCTGATTATTTTTTCATAAACTAACCTTGACTAGATACTGGTGTATACGGCGTTTAAAAAAATCGATTAAAAAACCTGGGAGATATAAATTCAAAATGGCGGATATCTGGTAAACAAAGCGTTTTGGGGAAAAATTTTGTTCTACATTTTATCTTTATTTTGACCCATATGACCTATTCCCGAAGTTTTGCACTTTACTTATGGGACACCCTGTATATTTCGGAAATTTGTCGCGATCATTTAAGTACCTACTCGCTGTCTTTAAATTCGTGCGACTGTTTGTCTTTCGAGTTTTTCCTCGCTTAGCCGAAGTTAGTAATGGTATGTAGTTGACTGTCACTGCTGTTCGTGAAATTTAAATTAGTAAATTTATCAAAGCCATCCGCGCGCCAGTAGTCGAAATGCGCTTTTGTATTGAGCTAAACGTGATTTGAAAGTCTTCATAATTGTCTAGACATTGTTTTATTTCTAATAAATAAAAATAAAACTATTAAACCGATCAACTTAACAATTTTCCAATCGCTATTATTTTACATATAGTATTGTTTTAACTGCTTTTCAAAAGAGCAATACTGATAAACGGACTAAACGGAGCTGCAGAAAACTGTGTAGCGGGATAGTTCAGTACTGAACGTACCGCAGCGTTGCCGCCAGCGAAGGCTAGAGTTATCAGTGGACTGACCAAGGGGCATCGCTGTGTGACTGGCACTGGGCTTATATTGCGGGCTACTTTCATAACTTACTATATTCCGTATTGGGGAGAAGCACATCTTTATAGTTTCGTAAAAACTTTTTCTTTCTACGTTTATGTTCGGAACTATTCGGTTTATTTTCGGAAATATTCGATTTATGATTAAAACTACTCGATTTATTTACGGAAATATTATGTCCGGATCTATATTTCACTCGATGAGTTTTGATCTTAAAAAATCACATTGAACCATTTCAATGGATTAAAATTTAACTGTTAAAAATTACTTTTGTAGCTTCGCTTGCAATGTTCTCACCAAACAGCGTTCTAATTGAAATTTAGGCTTATTCTTCCTTTAAAATTTTATTGACCTGACTTTTTGAAGGGCCTTAAGGCGTAGCCCTTGGGAAAACTCTTGAGTTGATTCGGCAAACCTGAACATTATTAATCCCCTTTAATTTGACGCATAAATCTTGAAGATCGATTCACTTGTTACAGAGACCTGTCTTCAATATCATACTGCAATCCATTCATTAGACACAATCGCCCCTTTTAATTTTAGTTTCAATAAATAAGTTTCCTTACATAACGGCTGACTGAAGATCCAACATTCTCTGCGAAGGTTTCTAGAATAATTCTGGTCTTACACTTTTTTTAAGTCTAAAAAAAATGTCACTAATCCCGAAATTTGTATTTTTTCAACTATATCGTAAAGCGAGCACAAACAACGATTAAGTTTGAAAGCAAATTTGGCTGGGCAAACTGATTTTTTAATAATGGCCAACTGCTCATTGGATGAATAGAACTAGGCCTACAAATTCATTCTTTCCTTACGACGAGCTAACATTGGTTGACATTGATGAGCAAAATGCTTCTCAACCTTGATGTTATTAAATTTACGAATCATTGCAATCTGAAACTTGGGGAACGAGTATAAAGACTCCCTCATAAGGTAAAAGTGCCGTAAATTTCTTTAAAAATATAATTACGCTCTAATTTTGGCGCTCAAACATATTTAACCCCGCATTTTCATAAATTATTAGCCAAAACTACCCGTAACTTTTGAGAAAACTTTAACTCTGACACCCATCAACCCAACCCTTTGAATCAAAAGTCTCGCTTAGAAAGTCCCAGGAAAAAGTCAAAAGTCAATGCTATTAGTTTTTTTATATAAAATTGTACCGAAGGGCACAAATTAAATATAAAGAAAAGGGCTGAAAAGCTGATGGATTTTTTTATTTACATTTATTTGTTTACTTTTCCCATCGAAGCGGGACACGATAAGCTATATAATTTTCATACAAATTCAATAATGTAAAAATACATTGATTCGGAGAGTTAAAATTGATTAAGCACTGAAAGTACGATTCGGTATGTTTTATTAAACTCTGTAGAAATTTAAAGATATATTTAATTATACATTTCGGGGATTATTACTCAAAATAAATTTGCGTGTATTTAATTTTTATATTAGTTTTGTGTTATTTATAAAGCAAAGAGTTGTTGACTGGTGTATCGGCTCGGCGCCACCACGACGCTAGCGCTCGGCGCGGCCGCGGCCGTGGCGGCAACTACAACGGCAGTCGGTAGTTCCTGCGCGGGGCGCGGGGCAGCGCTGACAGTCGGCCGGGACGAGGGGATGGGGAGCGGAGCGGCACTTTCATCCGTCCCCGTCCATTGTCCCGACCTCCCCTTGTGGGGGAGCACCCCTGCACGAGGGTCCCTCCCCTCCCCCTCACCCTCTCCCTCGGTACGCTTCAAAATTGTTAACATTAATAATGTCCCGCGACGTTTTTTATTTCGAAAGAACGTTCGTTCGGTTATTCGAACAGTATAAAAACACTTCCGGTAAGATGCTACCTCGTTTGAATGCAAGAATAATTTAAAAAATTGAATGGAGAAGTACGATTGCAATGTTTGTTTTTCATCAGTGCACCCGAGTTATTTTGGTATTGATTAATATAGTAGTATATGGCGCTCAAAAGAACAAGATTTTTAGCATATATATAATATATATTTTGTATAAAATTAGTTCTATTATCATATGCTAAAACAATAAATCTACTGTTACCGTTATAAATTGTTATCGTGGAAGCAGTTAATAATAGCAAATAATAAGTTCAAAGCACCAAAAGTTAATTTATTTGGTGCAACGGCAACGTAATGATACAGTGTTATTGTGACTGAAGCACTAAAGTACATGTAACATTATTATTACTAAAACATTTAATTAGCTTAAAACATGTTATGATTTATAGTTTCGCCCCCCATCCATGTCATTATCGGTCAAATACAAATTACACGTTTTTAATCCTTCCTTCAACCTTTGATGCTTAATTTTCTTATATTTTCCCTCCAGGCTTTCAATATAGGATGATTCTTTAAAATCAGATTCAAATCCTCTATTAATATCCCGTTGTTTGATAAAATTTCAATAGTGTAATTAATTGACAAAACTAAAACCACCAAATAATAATAACTTATTTTCATTAAATTTAACATGCAAACCCAATGAAAAAAGGTATAATCATAATTTGTTCAATCCTTGTAAAATTGTTAACAATCTTTAGTAATTTACTCAAGTTTCTGCATATACAATGCCGTTTTCAAAATCTCTTCTATAAGAATAACCTGCTCTCCAAATCATCATACCAGTTTAAAATATAATTTTTCAGTCATTACACAACACACAAAAAACATTTACTTGCCTCTACGAGACCAAAACTTGAAAATGAGTTGTTTGTTTCATGTGAGGTATTATGTGTAGTTAAACTTATAAAATTTATGTTATTTTTAGCGAATTTCCCCTATAGGGAAGAAGCTGTTACCGTAGGTCTCATGGTAAGACCTAAGCCCGAGACCATCATAACTTTTCTTTTTGAGGTCCCCAGATGCCAAAAACACTATTCGTCCATTTTCATAAATATATATATATATATATCTATATATCTATATATCTATATATATATGTGTCTTTAAGCACGATAACTCGCGTAAAAATGGTCCGATCTTAATGAAATTTGGCATGGACGTGTAAAGTAGTAATTATTCGGACGAGTTCGTAAACCAGCCCGATCGGACTACCGGAAGGGGGGGTAAAGGGGGGTAAACCTCCCCAAAAATGGGTTTTTTGAGTTTTTAACATATAAAAGTAAAAATTATCAAATTTTTGTTAGCACCATTGAATTCAGCTCAAAAAAACAAACAATTTAGTATTTTGAATCACTGCTCTATGTCCATTGGTTACCGAGATATTGAAAGTGGTAAACACAGTACGTTGTCCCAATGTTAACCTTATGGGAAAATAAGAAAAATTCTATATCTCACTTATTTCTCAACATATCTTGGTAAAACTTGGTATATGGCTTCTTCTAGGTCAGATCTACTAAATATTGAATTAAAACCACCCAGTTTTGATATACCCGTAGCAGCAAACCTGCATACTCAGTCCCCATGTTATTCTTATGGGGCTTACAAAAACATGTCAAATCTCGCTACGTTGGATCGAAATATGTTGTTTTGCATTTGAAATTCGCTGAGTATGCAGGTTTGCTGCAACGGGGGTATTTAACTATTATGATGTCTTTAAGAGGGGATTTTGTAGAAGAGATTTTGGATGTCTTGTAGAAGAGTTTTTTAATGGTATTTTTTATGGTGATAAGTAAAATTAAGTGATTAAAAGGATTATTAAAGACAGTTATTTAGGAGTTATACCTGGCACCAATTCTTGGGGCCCACGCCGTCCATAAGCCCAATGCTAAAATTAACATTAGTCTTATGGACGGCGTGGGCCCCAAGAATTGGCGCCAGTTATATTTGTTTCTTTTTTAACATGCTGCTATTTGTTGTAAACACCTGTGACCTTTTGGTAATTCATACGTTTTTTATGACAAAAGAAATTATTAAAATTTGAATGAGAGACATATTTTTCATCACATAATTTAGGGCTAGAATTTATTATAAAATTCTAGCCCTTATTATTATAAAATTATTATAGAATTATTATAAAATTATGGACTGGTCTCATGCCGTCTTATGCGGTCTACGGGACGACGCGGGATGTATGTATGTATGTATGTATAATCCAATATAAATCATTCTTTTATCATTATACTGCTGATTTCAATCATAGATAAGTCAATTAATAAAAAGTCAGTAAAAATATCCCTATTATGGTTCTGATTTCTTAAAATATAGACATTTTATTTGAAAAGAAAATAATCAATTCTTACCACAAGGGAACAAAGCCCCTATACTGGAACAAAGCCACCAGTCCTAATCAACTTTAAAACAAAAAGGTAAACAAGTAAAGTCTGGATTTTAATTTTTTACTTTCTCCCCCTTATACAAAGTATAATATGGAGAAAGTATTGTTTCGTCAAAATTTTCGAATTTGAGTTGTTAGTGGATATATTTGTTTTAGTGCTCCCTGTATCCAAAAAAGTGGTTTTCGGCGTGGCGTGTGTGCGTGTGTGCGTGTGCGTGTGTGTGCGTGCGTGTGTGCGCGCGTGTGTGTGTGTGTGTGTGGATGTAAAAAAAGCTAGAGACGACACTATTGGTCCGATTTTCTTGAAATTTGGCATGTAGGTATAAAGCCGTGGTATCTCCAGGCATATTTTTCATTTTTTTGAATATTTGATTTTTAAGGATATTTACCCGATAAAAACCCATAAAAAATGAAAAGACGGGTAGAGATAATGCCTCATTTACGCGATTTTGCCACAAAGGAAAGATTCCCTATAAAGACAGACGTTTCCTATAATATCTGTTTATCAATAAGGTGCAGCAGCAACCCCTAAACAAAGGAAGTCATTTCTCACGGTGCCAATGTTTGCTCTCGGTCAGCTACATGTTGCTGTAAGCAGAGCTTGATCTTTTGCTGGTATTAAAATATGCATTACAGAAGCAGGAGGACATGGGGAAATGAAGGTGTCCCCGAAAAAATCGTTTACGTTTACCGGAAACTCCAGCAGTAGATCAAATAAACTTTAAAAGTGTCAGTAGTTAAGCCATAATTTTGTTAATGAATTTAGCCCTATGATAAAACCTTAAAAGTATATTAGTAGGCTGATTATTCTTCATTCTTTTATATGATTTTTGCCCGATTACGAGCTACGTGTTTTCTAGTATAGTATTACAGTACTGCAAGCAAGGTGATGATGAGGATTGTTAACCAAAATCTATGTTGACTTAACCGTGACGCGCTGAGTTGTCTCGCAATTATGAGCTTGTTTACAGCGATGCAACTATGATTGCTTGTTTACAATAGCACAAGGACCAGTTTGTGTATTCTGCAACTCAAGGACGAATTAGTTTTCTGCTACACAACAATGAACTTCCGACTAACTCTTCTCCACAATGTAAGGAATCAAACTGCGGCAGAGTGCCTTTCCGGCCCATCTACACCAATGAGTTATACACAAGAACAGAAAACTGTAAAAACAACTGAATCGATTTACAAACTCACTGTACCAGCACAACTAATGTAATAGGGACTTCATTTTAACTTAGATATTAAGATATATATCAGATGAATTGATTAAGATGTACTGATGCAGTATAATAAGGATAAATATGATTTACATGTTGATAAATGTTGCAAAGAATAAGGGGATAAACATTGCTTATTTTTCCAGGACTCAACAAATATGGGGCTCCAAGGCACGACCTGCAAGCGCAAGCTGGAATGTGAGAGTCCGACACCAGCCAAGATGGGGCGTATGGACGACTGGGCGAGTGACCAGTACCTGCCATCCAATGCCCGCTACCAGTACTACCCTCCGTACAACGGGACAGAGGACTACCACCGAGGCTGTTACCCCCAGCAGACCATCCGCTGCGAGGAGAACGGCAAGTCCTACCTGGACCTGGGCAGTTGGAGTGGGAACAACGGTGCGCGGGGCAAGTGCTGCGAAGGAAGGACTAACTGGTGCGCGCGAGGTCCCTCGTGCTACCGGCAGAGGCGGCTAGCTGTGCTAAACATTTCTATGTGTAAGTTGGGCCGATACCGGCAATTCTCCGACCCGAGTCTCCACCGGTCAGTGCTAATTTGTAACACTCTAAGATTAATAGAAAAGGAAATGGAGCAAGAGGGGTATTTCTCTTCAAACAATGCTTCATCACACCCTCCTACGGCTGAGCAGCCGCACCAGCCGCAGTTTCCTGAAGTGCCTAACCCCTATGAGCCGCCGCGAGTGGCCACACCCTTTCCCTCGCCTCTCTCAGACGACTCGTCTACGTCCAGTGACGATCGCAGCATCAACTGGGGCTCTGTGCTCAGCCTGTCGAGCCAGTCCAACCTCGACCCTCTTAACAACAACGATTCGGACCCTGACATGGACGACTTCCTGCCCTCGTGGAAGCTCACGTCAGATGAAATCTTGAGGCGACCCTCTGACTCCACAGAAATAGACAGTATAATGCACGTTCTTGTTGGCACGTGATCTTTTGCGCTCTCTTTTAGGCTCGTTTCAAATTTTAATTTCTTCGCAAATTTTTTTATAATTTCTGGTGCAATATAAACAATGAAGAGCACTCCGATGGTTGTATTTGTATTTTATAATTAACTTTTAAGCTTTCTTTTATGTACATTTTTGTAAATACATTTTTCTTCTTGCCACAATTTATTTTTAGGCAACTGTCTGGAATATTGAGATATTTTATCTATGTATTTTAATGTTATGAACATTCCCTCGAAAATAGTAATAGGCCTAATTATATAGATGTTCAATTTTTTATATTTGGATTGTACAACTGCAGTTTAAGAAATACTTTTGAGAAGATTCTTTTAAAGTACTTTTATCAGAGTTGAAATCCATTTGTTCATACATTTAGTGAATATTGAGTTCATGATATAATCAGTGCTAATAAATAATGAAACTGATCAGCAATGTCAAAGTTATTATACAATTATGACAAGAAAAATATGAGAAACTGTTCCATTTTGAGTTAAATAGTCGTAAATTTGTTCAAATTTAAGATAGTTTGTTAATAAACAGAATGAACATTTGTTAAAGTTTTTATTATTTATTTTAAAAACTCATCAGCCTACTTAAAATAGAATTTAAATAAAAATTAAAAATAAATATATTTTACTTTGAAGTTATTAAAAAAGTCTTATTTGGTAGTTTAGTATTAGCTATCTAAATGACACAGTCAATTTTCAAAATATGCATTGGTGCTACTTATATGACTGTATTTTTATTTTAACTAGGGATTAAGCAGCTATTTAGTTGTTTTTATCAGTAGAAAAACTATGTGTAAATGTAAAATCTATTTTTTGTGAGATCAAGACTTCACTAAAGGAAAAACATGTAATACAAGTTGACAAAAATTAAATCATACGAACTCTTGCTAATAAAACTTTCTTTAAGCATCTCTACGCAGCGGCTAATGAACTTTTGCATACTTTTTCCCTGTTAAAGTCAATAGTGAATAGTGAATGTGAATTTTGGGCAAATTTAAACTGAAGATAAATGTAAAGGTGGAATCAGATGACATGGCACACCCATAAGACTAATGTTAATTTTAGCATTGGTGTTACGGATGGCCTAAGCCACATTATTTTACCTAAAGCTATTAAATTGAATCCTACTTTTTGGAAAAATATGAATAGATTAATTTGCCTGCATTCCTCCATATTCTTGAATTCTTGATGTAAGGACTTAATAAAGGTATGCCATTTTATATTAATAGTACTTCAGGTACTTCAGGTGGAACTTATTTTGAAAAAAATGTACTTTAAAATAATGTTTCCTTAAATTATTTTATTGATGCCCAGGGCCGGATTTAGCATTTTGGCGCCCATAGGCCCAATAATTTTTTCCGCCCATAGTCTGGTTAAAGTTACTTTCCTAAAAACCCTAATTATAAAGTTATATCAAAGTTTTTCTTCTTTCTCTTCTTTTTCCGTGTTATTATTTCTAAATTCCGCACCGCCTGGCTTTGGTTTTTGACTCATTATACAATAAGACTTGACCAACTACATTCATAAAAATAATTGTTGCAATAAAAATACTTAAAGCCGGTGGCACGCACAACGAAATACACACAACACAACTATCCTCGGCCGTTGACTCGAGCAACACTGATAAGAAGACGCCAGCTGATTGCGAGGTGAGGGTGGTAAACAGTGTCTCGACAATAATATTGCCAAGCGCATGCGCCCCTTATTACTCCGAGCACTTGAGCAGTGGCGCCGAGCTAGTATAATGGAAATACGATGCGTACTGCTCGACGACATCCTTCCTTACAGCCAGTTCTCCCTTGTTTGAGATCAATGCTGTAACGAAGTTGATGCGTAATGTTGAAGAAGAATAACACTAAAAAATTCAATTATTTGTATCAATTATACTAAAAATCAGAATATTTTTGCGCGATGGCTTGCTTTTAAATCAATTAAAAAAATATGCTCAATTATGGCTATTTATTTTTATTTCTAGATTTTTTTATACAGTATAGTTTTTTCTCTCGGCCCTGCGCCCCCTGGAAGCTTGCGCCCATAGGCCCAGGCCTACTGGGCCTATAGGGAAATCCGGCCCTGTTGATGCCTGTCAATACATAATATTCATAACAAAACTTAGCTCCAAACAAAATTTGTCCTTTGCTAAATGATTCCCTAAAAGTGAAAAATTACATCAATTTCATTGATTTATTTAGAATTATTTTCAGCTAATTTCATTTAATATTTTGTATGGGTAAGGTTTCTGTGAAGTATATATGAATTATAACCTCTTACTTAATCAGGAAGAACATGATATCTAAAATTAATTATGGCACAGTCAAGTTAGAATATATTGAGGAAAAAAATGGTGGATATAGCTGAAAATTGGCCGAATCGTTCGTTAGACTCATCTGAATGGCATACTAAAAGGCCATCAGAGGATGAGGTGTTCGGTGTACACTAAAGGAGGAACACACAGTGCTCCGTAAAAAAAAGGAAAGAGTGTTGTTTCCATAAATGGAGGCTTGTGATTGTATTTTGAGATTTTACATGTAAACCTATAGAACATTGTGTAACATTTTAATCATTTCGCTGAAAAAATAGCTTAACTATGTCAATTTGTTCAATAATTATGGCCTTTTTGAGATTTTTTATAAGTTCATAATACAACATTGTGACCACCAAATATTTATTTTAGTTTTGATTCCAAGTTTATAATGTCTGTAACCTTTAAAATGCTTTAAATTAATCAGTCACTTGCTATTCATTAATTTTTTTTATTATAAATAAAACAATTTCAAAACATTTGAAGAATTTTAGACACCTTCAGAGACTTACTTTAAATGTACTGTTAAGGTGGGTCTAATGAACAAATTGCCAATTTGCAGTCTTCCAATATTTTTCCCCGCCACCCCTAATTTTTTGCCTAATTTAATTGGGATATTATGTAAATATGCTGTATTTATATTGAAATATTTATTGCATCCTTAAAATCAGTATGGTTCAATTCTTAACTCTGACTGTTTTTTTAGTGTCTTACACCTTCAGCTTTAATCAGTTGCTCTGTTTGTTTCCAAAGTCATAGAGTGAAATAGATATTATTATGGTAATAAAGCATACTTGCATCTTACACAAGTAATTCAGAGAAAGCCAGTTTTTATGAAGATCATATTTTTTTCATACAATATTTTGAAGCACACTGATGTTACCTTCAGCAGCATATTCAGTTTATATTTAGTTCTTTGTTTCTAGGAAAGCTTTTGTTTCTCTTTTATTTGTGAGTATTGTTTAGGCATATTTTAGTTACATGATTTGTAAATAGCTAAACAGATGGTTATGAATTTATTTATATGTTTTGATGTATATGTACATACAGTTTGATTATATTACAAATTATATATGTAAAACAGTTGTACATCAAAATATCTAGTCCGTTTAATCCGATATTTACTTAATGTGTTTATGTAAATTGCCTATTAATGGTCATAGTTATTTTAATTTCCTTAAAGCAATAACTAAGCTTAGCAAAGATTCACAGTTTTAGTATTAATGTTTTATCAAAATCAATGTAGTGTACGGATGTCCATCTATTAGAGAAACTTTTATTTTTAAATTCTAAAATACTTGTTCTGGAAACAAAAAAGATATAATTTCACATCCCAGTAAATTATTTCATAAAATAAATCATATAAAAAAGGTTAATGTGACACAAGTACCGTACCAAAAAAATAAGTTTTAATTCAAATGCTTTGTCAACATTTAAGCCTCGCCACATAACTTGGCAGATGAATAATCAATAATTCTCATTTTAATTGCCTGACTTGGAGAAATTAAGTAATTACATCCAGCCCTGGCCCTCTAGCCCACCATCTCTGCGACTGAGTGTCGACACAGAGCTCAACCCTGTGTTTCAAGATGGCAGTGTCCATTGAAAATCCTGACGAATGTGAATAAACTGATTGTAACGGTGTTTTGCGAATTAAAAAAAAACTCCATGTTTTTGTGTGCATAAAGGAGAAAGAATTGGTTCTGGGTCTATAGTGAGACTCAACTTGATATGCCATATAGAACATGCTACTTCATTAAATCCCATCGCAGAAAAGGTGTTCCTGATCCATTACGACGCTATGCCCGCCCCCATACAGCAGGAGCAAATTCACAAACCTTTGCCACCTTAAGTGGGGCGTATTCGGGCAAATCCCACTATTCCAAACAAATTGGGAATGAACGTGGTTCAGATTAGTGGGAAGTTGGGAATAAGCTAATAAAGAATAAATGGAATATGATGATTCCAAAGTACGATTAAAAATTAAAATACGATTAGTTAACTAAAGCAAATAATAAAATTAATTAATATCGAAGTACGATAGTTTTATAAAGCCAATTATATAAAAAAGTGATCACCGTTTCATCACATTAATGGAAGAATTTCCAACTGATTAACAACATCACTGTTGTAATATTTTCGTTGACAAACTGAAGCGGAATGACCATAACAAGCCGAGACAAAGTTTGGTGATCGCTAATCGTGACCAATAGAAAGCTACCTGTTTTCTATTCTGGCCGAGATAAAGTGTAATGATTGTCACTTTTGCTGCGATTACGCTGTGTGATTGCTAACTATACCCGATATGCTTTGCGATCATCACTTATGGCCGTGATTACACAGTGCAATCGCAGATTACGCCAGATTTGTACTATGCAATTGACACTGACAAAATTATGTTTTACAAAAAAATTGTGTTAAGAATATGAGAATTTTTAGTTTAGAGGGGCTTAACACGTTCCCTACCGCAGCTCCACCACCACCATGTACCTGGCACTGTGACGGCCGGTAGTTAACGTGTTAACACGTTCTCTACCGTAGCTCCACCACCACCATGTACCCGGCACTGTGACGGCCAGTAGTCAACGTGTTAACTGACCGCTATAGTGGGGTTCACAATAGTAGGAATCTATGGTATAACCCTTATTTGGTCCCAAGTGATTCCTTTATTTTTCAAGGTTGAGGAAATTTTTAGACAGGAAGGTAAAAACAAGTGTAAAGGAACTGAAGAACAAGTGTTAAGGAACTGAAGAAGCAGTATTATCAGGTCAATTCCAATTGGTTGGATTTTCAATGGGTGCCGCTATTGAGTGCTTTCGACTGCACACAGCTAGGAGGTGGGGTACAATGCTAGATGTAGCAGAAGTTTATTTTTTGGACGACCCTGTTACAATCATATCCTTTTTATAAACTTGGAATATTATTAATGTTATTAAAAAAGGACCCTTGCTCCAATAAGACATCAGTATAAGTACCCGAGTTGATTTTTTTAGCTATCTGCTAAGTTATTTAGCGACCTTTATACCAAAAGAATGGCGAGAGCTAGATGCATCATGTTAGGTTTTCAAGACACGTCTTTAAATGAAAAAGGTCATTGCAACCTCAAGAAAAAACACTTTTATAACATGGAGGCCTGATTGATTGTTACTAGACTTAATGGTTTACCGTACATTGTTTTGATCAACACCATGTTAATTTACATGGTTGAACACCCTGTCACTTTTCATGAATTAAACTCATAATTGATATGAGTTCAATATTAAAAATATGAATGAGTAATTGCACAATAAATAAATTGCATAACATAATATTTTGCTGGATGAAATGCAGCTTTGTTATTGGATGATCCTTTTTTTGCATGTTGGTTGTCTTTGAACATTTGCCAATGATCATAGAGTAGAATAATTAGCTGTGATTGAAATTTAAAATCTCAACAGTAATTTTTAAAAACCAATAAGTCTTCTCTTTGGTGTAAAAAATGTTTTTCAGTAAGTCTCTCAATTTTATATCAGGGGTTATCTCTAAATAGCCTAATGCTAAAATCAACCTAAATCTCTTCCCGTCATAAACTACATTATTCTGTTTTCAATCATTCCTCCATTTCTAGGCTCGAGCAGTTTTTTTTAGACACATTTTGGTTTACTTTTAACTGTGGTTCGTAAAACGGGAATAAAAAAAAAGTATAATTGTAAATTGTTGATTCTCCTTAAATCTTCAAAAGGTAAATAGAAAAATGTTTGAACTATTTAAGAAAGTAATTGTCTAGGACCAGTAGCTGCATAGCACTTTATCAAACCCTCCCCTACCTTACTCTGTATATAATACTGGCAAAACGCCCCCCCACCACCCTCTTTTGAGGTGTTATTTAATTTTGGGCCCCACAAGTCTATTATTCTACAGGAAAAAATATTAAAGCAACTCAAAAGATTATAGGTTTGTAACAAATAAAATGAACTTTTGTATCTACATTCAAATAATCATGATTTAAAACCAAAGAATAAATGAAAAATTTTGCTTAGTTGGAAAAAAATATGGTATTCCCAGTTGAGAAAGCCTTCGAAGCAGATGAAAATTAATTATGAAATAGCTTAGTTCTTACCTTAGTCGTCTGCTTTAGAAAATACAATATATGCAGGATTACCGTAGACTAATTTAATTTAAAGAATACATTAAAAGTACAGATTTGTGGATGCTACAAAATCAAATCTTTTAAAGCCATGATTAATTTTTGAAATCGGTAAATCCAATTAGCAATACTTTTCAACCAAATTTTTGATAGTTAAACGACATATTCCTCATCATCCTTATGGAAGTTGCATTGTAGTGATGTAATTGAACAACGTTTGTTGCAATTTATTTTGGGTGCTCAGTTTTTCTTCGAATTTAGGTAACTATTTTTTTTAACGAGATTGCTCTGCATGACCTTGCTAAAACATGAAAAGCATTTGACTTTAGTTTGTAATAATCTGTTCTCTAGCAAAAGATGATTGGATAACTTAACATATTTGCTTTGTTGTATTTCAATACCATTCATGTTGAAATGTTTTAATAGCTTAAGATAGGAGTCCTATTTCCTAACCCATGTTCATATTTTTAATTGTTTTAGAGTATAAGTGGTTCGGACATATTTTTGGGAAGAATATTTTTATAATAAAGTTTAGATTTATGTTCTGGAATAATCCTAGTCAAGCCACATGTGACAAATAAATTATAGCTTATAACGAAACTATTGTGATTTTCAAAAAATAGTTTAATGTTTGTAGTTTTCAAATGAATCTTTAACCTCTTAAAAACATTATCATGATTATTTATTTACAGAGAAATCTTTTAATTGCTCATTAGGCATATAATAATTTGACCAGGATGGTTAATATTCAAGATCTCTGTCTAAGTCATCTGTAATGTTCAAATACAATTTTGATTTAAGATTGCAAAAGAGGATTTGATTATCAAGTCCCAAGTCCCATTTCTATAACTCCGTCCTTAAGGCTAAAAATGAGCATGGGCTAGGTTAGGTGGTGCTGTGATATAGTTGTGTACAATCCTTGTAACATAACCCTAGAGTGATGTTTGCAATAATTTCTTTGTATTTTAGTGTATATAAACGTTAATATATGGTCTTAATATTTGATAAATATTTCTTTGTCAAAAGATGTATAACTTACATTAAAGTACACATGATTTTTTCAAATGTACAAATAATAAACATCTTACTGGCATCACTTGTCTTGTATTGTATTTCCAATTTTCAGTTAGCAGTATGCCCTGTGCTATTTAATGTTTGGGTAAATAGTAAATATTAAGCCTACTTACAAAGAATATGAGCATTTACATTACAGTAACACTAAATAGTAAGCACAGGTATCTTAAGTAAGCATAAGTGAACTTGAGCAACCATTTGGAAATATTTAGCCTTATGAGGAACTATCTTCACCAATCATTATTTTTATGTAGATTCCTCAGGAATACCGTATGTCAAATCAAAAACTTATCTATTCAATCAGTACAAGATGAACAGAATGGCGTCACAACAAGAATCCTTAACTAAAGCTAAGTTTACACTAGCATCTAAAAGTGTCGTCACTTGGCCACTCTAATTAACATTGTTGTTATGCCGATACAGGTTTACCAAAAACAGCTGTGTTAACTTCAATTAATTGTTACAACACCTTATCATTTGAGGGATGCAGTCTTGAGTGGCGACACAAATATTTGTTTTTACAAATATTTGTGCCGCCACTCAGGATCGCACCTAACCAGTGTAATCAATGAAGCGTTAACAATTGAAGTGTTAACACAGCTGTTTTCGGTAAACCTGTATCGGCATAACAACAATGTTAATTAGAGTGTCAAAATGACGACACTTTTAGATGCTAGTGTAAACTAGGCTTAATTAATCTATAAGGATAAGTAGAAGGTAGTGCAACAAGTTTGATTACTTATTATACCAGTCACATAAAAAAACTCCTCTTTCAAATACAATGGTTTATTGATCATTGATGTTTTAAGCTTATTTTTGGATTTAAAAAATCACTGAACGCGTCAGTTTTAGTGTCATGACACTAGAGGTTTAAGCTAAGTTTACACTAGCATGTAACAGTGTCGTCACTAATTTTACATTGTTGTTATACCGATACAGGTTTAGCAAAGACCGTTGAGTTATCACTTCAAGTCTTGCAACACTTAATTTATCATTGGAGGGATGCAGTCTTTAGTGACGACACTGATATTTGTTTTTACAAATATTAGTGTCGCCACTCAAGATCGCACCTGACCAGTTTAATCAGTGAAATGTTGACACAAAGGAGGTGTTGGTAAACCTGTGTTGGTATAACAACAATGTAGAGTAGGATTCATCTAAGTTGGCCAAAACGAAAGTAAACAAACTATTATCTCTTACGATATATTAAGCATAAAATCCAGCTGTGCTGAAAACATAGCTAATGAACATCTGTTTTAGTATAGCACTTGCAGTAAAGGTTAATTTCTGATGCAATATTGCAACTGAAAGTCCTCTTGCACAACTTAAAATATTACATATGGTTTTTTTTCAAATTAAGCATGTATTAAAACGGATAAGGTGTGTCATGGATGCGGCATGGTTAATAGTCTTAGATTAAATTATTAAATAATATTTATAAAGAAAAATAGGTGAGTTTATGAACAGCCATTACTGCTTGCTTAAAGTCAGCATCTGACAAGAATGATTTGTTCCACATTGCGTTCAAATCTTATCAAAATTGGCCCAAGAAAAAAATAAACAAGCAGCTAAACAAACTAAATAAATGCCAATCAAGAAATAGAACCAATTTAAACTTTCCCGCGATGAAAAAAGGTTGAATATAAGTAGAAAATTCTAAAAATAGGTGATATTGTATACATTCTATAACCTATAATATTACCACGAATGACAACAAAATATTACTGTAAACAAACGCAACGTGACGATTTGACATTACGGAGAAAATGCAAACAAACACCATGTGTAACCAACAATGTTTTCAATGTGACTTGTATAAAAATAGTTGATGAGATGATTAGTACATGCTTTAGCCAACTTAGGTGAATCCTACTCTAATTAGTGTGTTCAAGTGACGATACTGTTACATGCTAGTGTAAACTAGGCTTTACACACAAAACGAATTTTATTGGTTCATCCCTGATAATGGCAGAACTGGCGGAAGCGGAATAGTCCAAGCAAATTATACCAAAAAAGAGCTGTAGCACCCAAAATTAAGAACAGTCCGGGAAATCGTTTTAATCAGTTTTGGGCGTCCCAAATAAATAAGGAAAAATAAGTTTGCGACGGATTCTGACTGGTGCTTAACTTTAGAGAGGCAAAAAACTACCAAAATTGTGTACTTTTTATAGGTTTTTACTTATAACTCGAAAACAATGCATGCTAGAGAAAACTTTCAAATTGCACTTTTAAAGAAAATGAAATTTCACGTCAAATGACGTTTAAATCATCAAGATCGACTACACCGTTTAGCCACAACCGATCGTCAAAGTTATCTTATTTTAACGAAAAATCGAACATATGCTGCTCTCTGGCGGGGAATTTGGAAATGCGTAAGGATTAGACGAGAGGAGAACGTTGTCGCTGTATTTTTTACATTTGGGTTTTATTTTTTCGTGAGTAATAATCATATTTTCTTTTATAAATTACGTTTGAAACGTTTATTAGATGGCTGATTACGTAGTTTTTATAAAAAAATATTTTATTAATATTTTTTATTTTAGTTTTGTTATATATTTGAAACTATCAATATTTGTATCCCGTTGTTTAGTAAAGGTATTTTGTTTCGGCATTAACCCAATACATTTTTCTTAATTTTTTTATTAAACTAAAAATCTAAACTATTGAAACGCGGTTATTTGGGATTATTTAATATTCTCGCTTAGCTAATAAGAATGAGTGCACACTTTTAAAGAGTTCCAGAAATTTGTATGTCTTGGTGTACTGAACCAGTTTTTAGTATGTAATGCTTAGAAAGATCATGGACTTCAAAATCCAACTGCTAATACTCTTTCTAAAAAAACAACAAAAACAGGTTTTAGTGCTTGACTAATGTAAATAATTTTATATGCCCATTTTTTACCGAAGATTCAAGGCCGGGTTAAGTTGCTGTCTTTTAGTCCATATGTGGGTTTTCCAGTTAATGTGCTGTCTATATGAATACCTAAATACTTTACTTCGGTCACTTAAAGATAGTTGTGTATTATTTATCATTACCGGTGGGCAAGAATTAAGGTTTAAAGTGAATGTAATGTGAACAGATTTATTTTCATTAATTTTGAGTCTCCATGTCCGAAACCAATCTGTGATCGTATCTAAGCTTCGTTGCAAATTTTCCGAAGTACGCTAGTAAAAAATGAACAGGTATTTAAAATTAAGATAACATATTATCAATCATTTATTTATTTACATTTACAGATGTTTTATATATTTTTGAAAGAGGTAATGAATAAGATTTGAAAATGAACTTAGTTTCGAAACATGTCATCTTATAAATCAAAAATGTTTTTGAAAATAAAAAAAGGGTACTTGTTATGAAAACTAATCTTATCAATAAATATATATATATATATATATATATATATATATATATATATATAATATATATATATACAGTATATACAGTATATTATATATACAGTATATATATATATATGTATGTATGTATGTATGTGTGTGTCTGTTAGCACGATAGCGGTCGTAAAAAATGGTCCGATCTTTATGAAATTTGGTACAGACATGTAAAGTGGCACAGATGAAGAACTATACAGATTGGCAACCCAATGCACTTTTGCGTGCCAGTTTTTTCGCGCGGCGTCAAGTTTGTTAGGTCGTTTTGCCACACATATTGCATTGGTATCAAGTATAATTTCGTCAATATCAAATCTTCAGGCCCCAAAGAACAAATATAGCCATTAATAACTTTGATACCATTGCAATATGTGCGGCAAAACGACCTAACAAACTTGACGCCGCGCGAAAAAACGGGCACGCAAAAGTGTATTCTTCATCTGTGAAAGTGGTAATCACTCGGACGAGTTAGTGAACCAGCCCGACCACCGGAAGGGGAATAAAGGGGGATAAACCCCTCCAAAAATGGGTTTTGTTGAGTTTTTTACATGCAAAAGTAAAAATAATCTAATTTTTTTGGCATTATTGAGTTCAGTTAAAAAATACCCCCGTTGCAGCAGACCTGCATACTCAGCGAATTTCAAACGCAAAAAAACACATTTCAATCCAACATAGCGAGATTTGACATGTTTTGGTAAGCTCCATAAGAATAACATGGGGAATGAGTATGCAGGTTTGCTGCTACAGGTATATTAAAACTGGGTGGTTTAAATTCAATATTTAGTAGATCTGAACTAGAAGAAGCTATTTGCCAAGTTTTATCAAGATATGTTGAGAAATAACCAAGATATAGAATTTGTCTTATTTCCCATAAGGTTAACATTGGGACAACGTACTGTGTTTACCACTTTCAATATCTCGGTAACCAATGGACATAGAGCGGTGATTCAAAATACTAAATTGTTTGTTTTTTTGAGCTGAATTCAATGGTGTCAACCAAAATTCGAATAATTTTATTTTTCTATGTAAAAAACTCAAAAACCCCATTTTTGGGGGGTTTATCCCCCTTTACCACCCCTCCCGGTGGTTCAATCGGGCTGGTTCACGAACTCGTCCGAATAATTACTACTTTACACGCCTGTGCCAAATTTCATTCCGATCGGACCATTTTTGCGAGCGCTATCGTGTTTACAGACACGATATATATATATATCTATATAAATTCGAAATATATATATATCGTGCTTACAGATATATATATATATATATATATATATATATATATATATATATATATAAATTCGAACGAATGATGTTTTTTGCTTCTGGTGGCCCCAAAATGAAAAGTTATGATGGTCTCGGGATTAGGTCTAACCATGAGACCTACGGTAATAGCTTCTTCCCTATAGGGGAAATTCGCTAAAAACAAACAATTTAATATGTTAAATAATTAATTGCTCTATGTCCATTGGTTACCGAGATATTGAAAATGGTAAACACAGTACGTTGTCCCAATGTTAACCTCGTCATGCATAACGGCATCATTTGTGGACAGCTATTTAAGGCCATATAAATACTTAAGGATGAATAAACGTGGGCTATGATCTGCATGGAGGCCTCACCTGAAGCCGGGTGCACTAGTTCAAGCAGTCGACACTAAATCGCAGTTCATATACTTTTCTTCTTATTCGCCATTTTCTAGACACAGTTAGGTCAGTGAACATCAGCTGTGCCAATTGTGTTTTATTTACAGACGACTGCGTGTTAGTTATGAAGATAAGAAAAATATCCTATACTCTTATATGAGCAATGTTATCTTGTATGTATGTATGTATGCTTGCTTGCTTGCACATTTATCTCGAAAACGGCTCCGAGGATTTCCTTCAATGTCTGTAAATAAGTAATTTATGACTCAAAAACGTCTTTTATGCAGATTACTTAGTCAGAGAAAATCTAATAACGTAATAAATCGAATTTTAAAGTTGTAAAATTTTAACATTGGTCTTATGGGTTGCCGTGATAGCAACGAAAATAAACAAGGAAAGTGTAAACAAATGAAGTAATCATAACAGCTGTTTGGAATCTACAGCCATCAAGGGAAATTACAGCATATGGGATGAAGAGTCCATGGAGCAATAAAAAAGGTTTCTATTTATCAATTTTATGACATTGAAATATTTTATAATAACTGGATTAGCTAGTAAACATGAAATAACACCGAGCAAGGCTCGGTCCACCAGGTACTATTTTTTTAATTATTTAACTTTACAATCTGTTCTAAGCTAATGTGAACAATGAGTAGAGTTGAAGGCATGTCAGTAGAGGGTACAACAAAGCAAACAATAATTACTATTCATTTCATACAACATTTTTGTTTAAGTCACTTAAAATACATCAGTTTATTATTACCACATGGGTAAACATTGAAATGTTTATGTTATTGTGTTTTCGTTTTTGTCCATATTGGTTAGAATTCTGTTATGAAAGAATGAAAGTAAAGTAAACTTTCTATCACTGATTTTCTTTTGACTGCTTGATTATATTCAGATAGTTTGTAATGTTTTAAGTATCTATGTGTTAACAGATAAATACCCCCGTTGCAGCAGACCTGCACACTCAGCGAATTTCAAATCCAAAACAACATATTTCAATCCAGCATAGCGAGATTTGACATGTTTTTGTAAGCTCCATAAGAATAACATAGGGTCATAGGGAATGAGTGTGCAGGTTTGCTGCTACAGGTATATTAAAACTGGGTGGTTTCAATTCATTATTTATTAAATCTGAACTAGAAGAAGCTATTTACAAAGTTTTATCTATATATGTTGAGAAATAACCGAGATAGACCCATAGACTTTTACTTATTTCCTATAAGGTTAACATTGGGACAACGTACTGTGTTTACCACTTTCAATATCTCGGTAACCAATGGACATAGAGCAGTGATTCAAAATACTAAATTGTTTGTTTTTTTGAGCTGAATTCAATGGTGCCAACGAAAATTCGGTAGATTTTATTTTTCTATGTAAAAAACTCAAAAACCCCATTTTTGGGGGATTTATCCCCCTTTACCCCCCCTTCCGGTGGTCCAATTGGGCTGGTTTACGTACTCGTCCGAGGGATTACCACTTTACATGTCTGTACCAAATTTCATTAACACATTGAACCCTAGCCCCGAGTGTAGGCTGGACATGGGGCTGGCTAGTGGTCAGTAGTCATTGTGTTAACAGATTGGACCCTAGCCCCGAGTGTAGGCTGGACATGGAGCTGGCTATTGGTCAGTAGTCATTGTGTTAAGATCGGACCATTTTTACGGCCGCTATCGTGCTCACAGACACACACACACACACACACACACACACACATATATATATATATATATATAATTTCGAACGAATGGTGTTTTTTGCTTCTGGGGGCCCTAAAACGAAAAGTTATCATGGTTTGGGGCTTAGGTCTTACCATGAGACCTATGGTAATAGCTTCTTCCCTATAGGGGAAATTCGCTAAAATAGTTTCCTATTTTCCATTAATTTAGTGATGTTGTGAACTTTTGTGTTGACTCAAAATTGATTTGAGTTCCAAAGTTATCTAGTGATTCACTCAAGAGTAGTGTGTACCAGAATTCATAATCTTTGTATTACGGTGTTTGAATACTTATAATGTTTATCACAACTCACCGTGAATATTGTGTTTTGATTGCCAAAAATTGGGAAATCTTACTATTTAATATTTCACCAGCAATTACAAGAAAATTGGTAAACTAGAAGGAGTAGGTTCCAATGTGTGAGAAGATGGTTAATACCTTTAAAAACTAACTACTTGGATATATGAGTTTTTAAAAATTTGGAAACAATCATTTGGATGACTATTATAAAAATGTGCAATACGTATACTTGTATAAATTTCAAACAAACTTATAATTAGAAGACCAAGCAATTAAAACTTTTTTTGCATATATCTTTTGCAATATTGCTAAATTTAGGTATCAGTAGGCGTGTGTTAAAGCGTGGAGTTGTATAGTTCATAATTTCATAGCCTATAATGTGATATTTCGTTTCATAGCTTATAATGTCAAAGAGTTGCATAGCTCATAATGGCATTATGTGGTATAACATATATTCTCACTTTCATTATGAGCTATGAATCAGTTTGCCAAAAGCATTATAAACTATGCAACTGTTGCGCATTTTAAAATAATATTTAAAAGCATACTGTTTCATAGCCCATAATATGGAAAATCGTTTCATAGCTCATAATGGCAGTTTCATAGCTTATAATGAAAATTCGTAAAGAGTTTCATAACTCCTAAAATCACGATAGTATCATAGCTTATAATGAATTTCACAAACTGTTTTATAACACATAACGCTTTTGACAAAAAGTTTCATAGCTCATAAGTTGCATAGCTTATAAGTTGTATAACTCATAATGTGGGGAGGATGTACACTCGGCGTAATGGCAAGTAGCGGAGCTGTTCTATTAGACAGTAATACAATTCCAGTTTTGTGGTTTACCCTATTCCCTGCCATAATTTCCCACCATTACCCACTATACCACTGCAGGGCTGCGACCGGAAAACTGTTTGCTGAAACTTTTGTCGAGTCATAAATGCAGTGATTAACGCCGTATCGTAGCCAACGTGAACTCTAATCATCAGAGATTTAAAATCCCGACATCACGTTTGAATTACCCGTGATTGGCAATATTGAGCATAGTGATGCAGTTTCGGACACCTACGGCTGTTCCGCTGCGTGAACTCCCCCCCATCATGAGCTATGAAACTGTTTGCCATTATGAAACGAATTACAAATTATAAGCTATACAACAGTATGTTTTTAGCAATTATTTAACAAATACCAAACAGTTTCATATCACATAACGCTTTTGACAAACTGTTTCATAGCTCATAACGAAATTGACATTAGGTGTTATACCACATAATGCCATTATGAGCTATGCAACTTTTTGACATTATACGCTATGAAACGTAATTTTACATTATATGCTATACAACTTAAGAGCTATGAAACTTTTTGGCAAATGCATTATGTGTATGAAACAGTTTGTCAAATTCGTTATAAGCTATGCAACTGTTGGGATTTTAGGAGTTATGAAATATTTTAAACATTTTATTATGAGCTATGAAACTTTTTGCCATTATGAGCTATGAAACTTATGGGCTATGAAATTATGAGCTATATGATACCCCACCGTGTTAAAGATTTTAATGCTATTACATAAATTTCCTTGTTAGTGTTTTATGCTGACCATGATAGACTAATTGGCTACAAATTTTCAGGAGTTGTATATAATTATATATGGCTAATAAAGTTTTAATGTGCGCCTTTTTTGGTTTTTTAACAGCTTAAATTAGGATTTATGATAATTACCAATAAATTAAGGATAAAAGTTTTACACTTGTATGTATGTTATCACTCAGGAACACGCAATATGGACATGGTAAGCAAAGTCCATGCTTATTTGCTTTACTATTTTAGGAAAAGGTAAGAGCTAACTTACTCCTAAACTTATGATATTAAATTGTGGTCTTATGTCTCAAAACAGCACAAGTACTAGTTTTGATGTAGGCCTATATATGCTGGAATGTTTTTTCCGAGGTAGTGGCGACTTTAAAAGTATAAGTGAAAAGACCAGAACTATCGAAGCACCCCTAACTCATCTTTTTGCGGTTAAATATCCCAAGTTTGAAAGTTTTAGGGTCCAAAAGGGCTCATGAAAGCCCCCTTAGAAATTTAAATGCATTTTTATCAAAGAAAACAAAAATAAAAACGCCCATTCACAGAGTTGTAGCACAAAAAAACAATTTATCGACAAGAATAAGATTCTATAATCTAGGGGCTTCTAAATATTGTCCGATTGCCTTAAATTTGGTACAGACATTATTTTTATTATCTGACCTATAAGATAATCAAGCGAATGAATCTGAACACCCCTGTCTCCATTTTTGGGGGTACAAGGCCCAAAATTTGGGGTTTTTAGATCTAAGAGAGCAATTTAAGTTTAAGTCCTTGAAGACTTTAATATGCTCCCAATTTCAATGTTTTGTGTTCTCGTTTTGAATTTAGGGTCAACATTTTTACGTATTAGGGCCTACTTATAGGATATTAAGGTCAATATAATTTTTCTTTAATATAACAAGTAACAGCTCTTTTGCTGTTACTAAGGAAGGCTTATTTGCAAAAATATCCCGTTAATCAGCATTTATATACTTGTGTATTTGTAAAAGTATCAGTCCAAGTAGCTCCGCGTTAATCATCAGTAAAATTGAAGAATAAAATAAAATATAAGAATACAATAAAAATTGAATTTGTATGCCACTAGCTTTCCTGTCACCCAATTCTAGAAATTTGTTCTACCATTAAAATTATTGTACTTTCATATAGTCTTTTTATAATTTTTACTTTCTCCCCCCTATACATAGTATATGGAAAAAGTATTGTTTTCGTCAAAATTTTCGAATTTGAGTTATTTGTGGATATATTCGTTTTAGTGCTCCCTGAATCCAAAAAAGTGGTTTTCGGCGTGGTGTCTGTCTGTGTGTGTGTGTACGCGTGTGCGTGTGTGGATGTATGTGTATGTGTGTGGATGTAAACAAAGCTAGAGACGACACCCGGCACCAGTGGTCCGATTTTCATGAAATTTGGTATGTAGGTATAAAGCCTACATACCAAAAATAACTCCAGGCGTATTTTCATTTTTTTAAATTTTTGATTTTCAAGGGTATTTACCCCATAAAAACCCATAAAAAAGACAAAAATCCAAATTTCTCAAAAACGACTCTAACGATTTTGATACAAATTTCATGGTTTTTAGTGCTTAAGATGACAAACAAAATGACACCACCCGCATGTCTGTAAAAATTCAGATTCAGAAGTTATGGGGGTTTAAGTGTTATAAAATTCATATTTTACAAATTTCACAAAATCTGTAACCTCTAAAGAAAATGTACTTTCAACCATTAAATTCGTCTTGAAAAACTAAATAATCCAGTATTTTGAATAATTACTCTACGCATGGGCGTAATTTCAGCATTTCGATTGGGGGGGCAAGATCTTCTAGGTCATTCATTGCCTCATCCTGATTTGATTGCATACACCATATACCCCCCCCCTTTGCACTAGCAGTTCGTACTGAAGAATATGGGTTGGTACTGTGGTATTACATGGAGGCCGCCCTTATACAGCGCGCTGCGGCGGTTATGTTAGGTCAGGTTATCATTAATATGTTAATAGGACTTTCCTCGTTTCGTTACGAATCGAACGATACCAGATGAGTCATACTTTTGCCCGCCAAATACACTTGAAATAGGCCAAGGTCAGGTCGTTGATCGGAGCGCACGCATCACCTGTCAAGGGATTTAGCAGGCGAAAGTATGACTCATCTGGTATCGTTCGTTTCATAACGAAACAAGGAAAGTCCTACTAACATATTTATGATAAACCTAACTTAACATAACCGCCGCAGCGCGCTGAATAAGGGTGGAGATCGGGTGAAGTCGCTAGTGGCGGCGGCGACTCGAACCAACTCAATCCTCACTAACATCGCTGTCTTCTGAGAAGCAGAAAACAAAGACCGATTATCATAATTATGTCCATTTTGGACAGTAAGTCAATTAAAGTATGTTCTTTTCAATTACAAAGTCATTTTTGGTAACCAATAAAAAAATCTAAAAATAATGGCCTCCATAGCCTATAATACCAAAGTATCTGTGGGGTATATACACTGCCAATGCATATTATTTTCTTTATATCTAACTAGCTAAAGTCATAGATAAAAAATCCTCCTGGGTATTTTTTTATCTATGCTAAAGTTAATATCCAACCACGATATCACAACACAATGTGAACTTGTAATCACCATTCACTTCACTCAAAGCCGTAGCCAGAAAAAAATGTTTGGGGGGGTTTGGGCTCCGCGGTTACAGGAAGTGAAAAATATAACTTTCTAACCTTTCATTTAAGTGCAATTTCAACATTTTCGGGGGGGGGGGGGTTTGACCCCCTGACCCCCCCCCATTGGCTATGGCCTTGACTTCAGTCAGTAACTGTACTATTTGTAAAACTGCAGTCAAAGCAGGCACACCAACTGTGCTTCATACGACTGGCGATTGACTGTTGCTATACTCTTATCTCTAACGTCTAGTGTTGCATTACACAGGATTTGGCATTTTACCCGCTAACTCCATTGATAATCCTCACTTTACCCGGTTTTTCGGCACTAATCCCTGCAATATCCCCGCAAGTACCAAAATCCGGGTAGTTAGCCGGAAAACCACCTAATGACTTTAAAAACACCAAATACCGGACTTTTTCTCACCTTACGTGGACATTGAATATTTGCAAAGCAAATCACAATTAAAAAATCCCCGGCTTTACCCGTTTTTCTTATGTATTTAGGATGCCGGGTAAATCCCCGCAGCTCAAGTCTAAAATCCCCGATTTTTCTAGATTTTTCTTAATCATGTTAATTAAGTCCCCGAACGGCCAACAAAAAAACCCACAAACCGGGCTATTACCCAGTTTCTGGTAACACTGCAACGAAATAACCAATACAACCAAACCCAATACATAACACTAACTTTCGTTTGAAAAATATAATATCTAGAGTTCCAAAAATCCTTGTACCTCGATCGTCAAAAATCCCCGATTTCACCCATTGTTTAATATCCAGGTTGATGAGTAAATTTCCTCAACCCAAGTCTTAAATCCCCGGTTATACCCGGTTTTTTCTCAATCACTGCCGAAAGTCCGCACGGCCTCCAAAATACCCGAAATTGGTAACATTGCTAACGGCTGTGTCAGACTGGGGCCACAGACCCTGTCTGACACTTATGTCTTCTGGGCCCGATGTCAGACAGGGTTGCCAGTTTAGTCGACCCATTGTCAACCGCCTTTCAAAATAACTTCCCATGTAGCACTCACCGTTGGGCCAACGTTGGGAAACCGTCGGACGGTTGGGAATTGGTTGGTGACTTTGCAGACGATCTGCCAATGTGGGCCTGACATATTAAGTGGTTAGTTGGCCCAACCGATTATGAGTCTGTTGGCCCAACAGTGAAAAATGGTGGGTTGGCCCAACCGATCGTGAGTCTGTTGGCCCAACGTTGAGAAATGGTGGGTTTTTTAAAAATGAACCAACAGACTCAAATATCGTTTAAAATTCAAACAAACATTTTTAGTACAAATTGTTTGTATTCATATCCTCTTTACAATAATTTTAAAATTACCTATTACAAAAAATTACATTGAAACTCCAAGTCCATGAGGAGAATGCTCTCCCGATCACTTCAAATCCTAAGGTGATACCACTTCATACATGGGTCGAATTGGCCGTGTGGGTTAAGGAGTGAGAGTGGTAAGGTGAAGATATAGGGTTCAAATCTTGATGGGAGCACTATCTTTTTTTCATGAAAACCTAATGTAAAGCCAATATTATTTCTTTATGTATTGGTTTACTCAACATATTTTAGTGATATCACAGTTAAATAAAAAAAATCTTTTTGGTTGGCAAAGTGTCGGTGAATTGTGGGTTGGGCCAACAAGGGGAAGGTGGATATCACCAACCGTGGACCCACCGTCGGCGTCGGCGACCGACAGTGGGCCAACGATGGCCCATCCGATCTGTGCTACATGGGATAACACACGGATTGACTTGGAGATTCAATGGATGGTTTACATAGCAAACTTGAATATATGACGAGTTCAGTGATGGTAATCCCGATGAAATGGTTAGATAAATAAACAGTACTTTTTACTGTTGCGTATGGTTATGATAATTTATTTTTTTTGTAATTTTCCCTTATTCGCTGGTTCAAAATTCCTCACAAAACCTATATCCCGCCCAAAAAATCATGCCCCCCAAAAGTTTGATGGCGCAAGTTGCGCCGTACCCCCCCCCCCCTTCTGGGCACCCCTGGTGAACAGTGTCTTATGACAGGCAACTTACACTGGCTCTGAACAGCACTACAGAGTTTAGAGGTTGGCCATCCTGGAGCGTTAGTTCATTGGTGGACGTGTCATTTGGTGTAGGAGAGGGTTCTCAATCAAGGAATGGAATGAGCAACAGAGAACCACGTGGCTTCATGGATAAAATCCAAGCCGCCAATTTTGGCACTTAGAAAAAAAGAGTGGGTTCTCGTCGACCGGCGCGCCATAGTGGATAGCGTGTATCTCTGTAATTTGTTCGCTAAACGTAACCTTGAAATCGGACTTCAAACAAAACTACGCCACCAGCGTACTTTTACGGCATATCGACAAGACTCATATTAATGAAAAATGTATGTCAATAATAATTTAATTTTACAACTTGAAAAAACATGATTCTGGTCAATTGTCGTTATTTATACCAAAAAATTAATTTTAATTTTCAAATTTTTGGGGGGGCAACTGCCCCTCCTTGCCCCCCCCCGAATTACGCCTATGACTCTACGTCAACTGGTTGCGGAGATAATTGATATTTTGGTTCGGCGGTAAACGCATTAAGTTGTCATTGATTATACGTTATTCTTATGGCAAATATCTAATAACCGATATCTCCGTTATTTACCAACTGATTTTGATAAAATTTGGTATGTGTTTGTGTGATGATTAATTGTTAATTTGTTTTATTTCGTTATACAAGTTTTCTTATTTTAAATGACTTTAAGGGAGAAAGTATGTGTCAGTTTCCTGATACCATTTTTTTTCTTATCAATATATATATATATATATAAAAGAAGAGTTGTGTGTTGGTATATTTAGTGCTACAGCCAAAACTACACGTTGTAGTTCCATGATCTTGGTATCAAATTGAAGCTTGGAATCTCATGATCTGCACTATGATGGTTGGGTTTCGATATCTTATTGGGTGTAGGCACAGGATCGTCCGAAAGGGACCTATGTCAAGGATTTTGTGAGTACTTGAGGTTTTATTTGTTTATATCAAAACACGTGGTTTAATTTTAAAAGGTAACTGTGGTTAAAGTGGTTGCCAACAGAATGCAGCACCTACAATTGTTTTTGTACAACAGGTGAATACAGTCTTATTTAGCAAATGTGTCTTTATTTACGTTTTCAATTATTTAGTAAATTGTTTACTGTTAGGTTATGTTATTAAAAATCATAAAGCGCACTAAAATGTAGAGTTACATATTTTTTGTTTCTATAAATTCAAAGATAGTATAAATAAGACGAAAAAATGTCAAAACGTAGGAGAAAATGTTTGCAATTCCGTATCTTATAACGTGAATGAACGATTGCAAGAAAAAATGAAACAACAAAAAGAAAGAAACACATCTAAGAGTATCAAGGGAAAATTCACAGCGACATCAAGAAACACTGTCGTAGCAGATTTGGAACAGAAAGGGAGCCAGACGCACAAGGTGATGAAAGAAATAATTAGAACAGAGATATAACGGAGAACCTTTGAAAAAGGGATTAAACAGAAGAAGCTGAATTAAATTAAACAGTTTAAAAGCTGTTTACAAAAGGACAAGGAACTATGATTTTGGCTGTAAAGTACACATTATTCCAATAAAATGTAGATTGTATTGAACACCCGAATGTAGTAATTTGCAAGATGGACAAAGTTTGTAGTTATTGCATAGCACAAAGATTAATTCAAAAAGAAAACGCATATTATGTGCTGTTTGAAAGGAAAAATAAGACTGCTACCACCAAATATGCCACCCCCGGCTTTATCAAATATAATATGTATGGAGAAACATCATAATATATTGAATTTTAGAGTACATTAGACGTTATAATTCGTGCTTCCAAATTACATCTTTTGGACTACTATTTAGGCCTTCATAAGATTTTTCAACCCAGCGAAGCGGGTTAACAACAGCTAGTTATACTAATACAAAACAGGCGCCAGTCAGTTTTAGTATTTTATTACTGTATGTTTTACTTTTAAATTGACATATTTATGTTTTATGCAATTATTTTGAACATGTGTTTGAAATGTTTTCTGATCTGAATTTTGACCTTAAGCATGTACTTGGTAATAGTTTGTTTTTTTACTTCTACCCTCAACTGAAATGCCTCCTACTCTAAATATAAATATTATGGAGGGTACAATGTTTGTCATAGAAATTTATCGTCAGTTTACAAAACGAAAAGGCAAGTCCAAGATTGAAGACCTCCTCAGTCTGTAAACAGTGTCTGTATTGTCAACATATACCAAGAAAAATATGTTGTTATTGTGCTACTCCTAGGCTACAGTTTGATATATAAAATATAGGGATTACTTTTATATTTATTTATGATTAACTAAGTGAAAATACACCCGTCCACATGCGTGGCAGTGCAGTTAGGGAAAATTAATTGTGTTCCCTTTTTACCGATTTTGCATGGAGGCCACATACGTGGACAGGTATAGCTGGGCTCATTTGTGGCCACCATGCAAATGTGGATCAAGAGGTTACCTTGACTTACCTTGCTGGCAACATATGTGGACAGTATTCATTTACATAAGTACTGCTGTTACCTACAAGTGGCAACATATGTGGCTTATGAGCAAATAAGGTTTCACCATATTATACTATCTATAATACCTCCATATTTGCATCTAAGACACATTTGTGGCCAGCTATTTATTTTTGTAATAAACTTATAAATCATAACAAGAACGTGTACACCCACTAAAGTGAACCTCCTGAATTTAAAAATGTTGTTGAAAAATGTTTTAAAACAGTATTTCATATAGCATGCATGAAGAGGTTAACCTTATATGGGGAATAAGTAAAATTATAAAATATCTTGATAATACTTGGTAAATGGCTTCTTCTAGTTCAGATTTACTAAATATTGAATTAAAACCAACCAGTTTAACGTACCTGTTGCAGCAAACCTGCATACTCAGTCCCCATGTTATTCTTATGGAGCTTATAAAAACATGTCAAATCTCGCTATGTTGGGTTGAAATATGTTGTATTGCATTTGAAATTCGCTGAGTATGCAGGTCTGCTGCAACGGGGGTATTTAACCTATAAGAATAATGAATTGAAATTTCAATATTATAAGTGTAAATATAGGCTTACAAGAAATGGCAAACTCACGGTTTATTTTAGATTTTGCCAATAGTCATATAATAACTATTTAGAGTTGTAGCAATGTATACAGAACCCTCTAAGTAGGGACACCTTATGGAAAAATGAAGTTCCCGCCGCCAAAAAAGAGATGGCGCAACCACCATAGAGTAATAATGAACTTCGTAAAGAGTTGTCACTTCCATGTTAACTTGGTGGTAAGGGAACAGTAGCGCTGTCTGATAAAAGTGCTACGAACTAAAAAGATCGATGCGATATATCGATCGTCGTCGTCGTCTGATTTGTTTATATTTTCGTTTTCTTGTTTTGTTTGCTAGACTTTCAATTTTAATGGCTTTACCGATTTGTTTGGATTAAATTGATTAAGTACGGTCGCCACTAGTGCAAGTCGTTTCGCGTAATGCTGTACTGAGTGATTCACATTGTGCTTAAAGCGATTGATAGAAAATAAATATGTAGATGATTATATAAAAGCACTTAATAAAAATTAATCTAGTTAATATTTATTAAGTGCCCTTATGTAAACATCTACGTATTTATTTTCTATCAATCGCTTTAAGCACAATATGAATCATGCAGTACAGCATTTCGCGAAACAACTTGCACTAGTGGCAAACGTACTTTAGGTATTTTCCCACTCTCAAATCAATTCCAACTCGTTTTGGTTGTGTACAGGTCGTGACAGAAAATCAGGGGAAACGGAATAGAAAATAAATACGTAGATGTTGACATAAAAGCACTTAATAAAAATTAACTTAGTTAATGATTAATTAACTTATTTAATTTAGGTAAGTGATTCATATTGTGCTTAAAGCGATTGATAGAAAATAAATATGTAGATGTTTATATAAAAGCACTTAATAAAAATTAATCTAGTTAATTTTTATTAAGTGCCTTTATGTAAACATCTACGTATTTATTTTCTACCAATCGCTTTAAGCACAATATGAATCACGCAGAACAGTATTTCGCGAAACAACTTGCACTAGTGGCAAACGTTCTTTAGATATTTTCCCACACTCAAATCAATTCCAACTCGTTTTGGTTGTGTACACGTCGTGACAGAAAAACAGGGGAAACGGAATAGGACGTTAGCAGATCGTTATCGTGGTTTTGATTGGCTGATTTAGTGAAGAAGAAGAAACCCATGTTTTTACAACGACATCTAACTTAAGTGCTTCGAACTAACCCGCTCCAATAAGCTTACCACTTTGCTCCATTTAAGTGTCAGACCGGTGACCAGGGGTGCCCATCCCCCCCTACCGAGATGGCGCAACCGACAAGGCAATGATGTACCCCCCTCCAAATTCAATGACGAACTCGTTCATTTTTCATTGATGTACCCCCCCCCCATGAAAAGGCAATGACGAACTCATTCATTTTCATTATAAACAGGAAATATCTACAGTTATATTTTAAATCTTATTACATAGAGGTAAAATTGCACTTAAAAATAAAAATTTAACATTTTAAAACAAACAACTGATTACAAACAGCCTAAGTTATTTTACGTTTACAAGTGTTAAATTATTATTTGTTTAATACTTTCATTTATACAGAAAATATGCAAACAAATATGTCTGTTAAAAGGATTCTTTTGAAAATTAACCTACTCTACTTAAATGTTATTAAATAACCTTAGCGTATAAAACTTCATCTGGGTTACGAAATTAAATTGATTACCTCGTTTAGTTTATATATATTTATATATATATATATATATATATATATATAAATATATATTATAATATGTAATTCACAACTTAGGGCTACAAAGATTATTATCAATAAAATATAACAAGTGTACCCTTTTTTCATTTTATTAATTAAATTACACGACACGTGTTTCGGTTTTCAAACCATTTTCACAGTGTGATGATATACATAACCTAAAATTATCAAATAAATATTTATCATCTGGTATCTTCAGCTGTATGTTTCTTTTTAATGTATTCTTTGATTAAGTGGTTGGTATTTTCTTAAGCTCAAGTATGGCATCGAAGATTGGGTTTTTTATATCTGAATATGTAGAATTGAGCATGTCTTTTTTATTTAACTTGCTGTTTAAGTAGATGTGAAATTCTTCTTTCGTGTTCATTTTGGGCCCTTTATTTTCATAATCCAATATAGTTAGGTTTTCTTTGATTCCTTTGTAGCTATGGTCTGATTTTAAAATGTGTTCAGCAAAGGAGGATTTTTGGCTGGTTGAATTGTTTGATCTAACTGCTTGTATTGTATATGTTCTTTGAATCTTGATTAGAAACTCCTGCCTGTTTGACCAATATAGTAGTTGTTGCATTCGCTGCATGTGATTTTGTAGATACCTGTTTTTTCATATAAAGGTTTTGAAGATGGTAGTAGAAAAGTCTGCAGATTAAAGAAAAGCTTATATGGTTTAAAGCAAGCTGCGAGATGTTGGCATTAAAAGGATGGTAGATTTTTTGAATAAATTAGGATTTATTCAGAGCACCGCTGATCCTTGCTTATTCATCAGAAGGGAAGGAAAGGACCAGATTTTGGTTGTTCTTTACGTTGATGACGGCTTGGTAGCATCTTCAAACAAAGCTCATCAAGACGAGTTTCTTAAGAGCTTGAACAGTGAATTAAAGATCAAAGAAAAAGAACTTTCATATTTTCTTGGTCTACTATTATCGCTGATGAAGTAGATAATAAATAGATAGAAAACAATTTTAAATTCAATATGGCAAACCACCCCAAAATAATTCACCAAATGAAATACCTAAACCTGAAAGTAGCAAATATCAAAGAAGACATTGAATTCAATAAAAGATGTTGATGAGATCACACCCAACTACGTGCAAATAAAATCAAAGACAATAGCAGCATTAAAAACCATCAAAACAGCCAAAAAGATTTGGTTGAAAGAAGAAATAAACTTTCTGTACTCCAAATTGGATGTACTAAAAGGAACTCTCAATGAAATACAAACTGAAGTAAATAAAACATTTCACAATGATTCTATTGAAGAATACAGAATCTATATAAATAAATGGATCCAACCTTTAATTAAAAAGAAAAGGCAAAAACATAATAAGAAAATACAAATGTTACTTGCGACACAAAAACATACTTTAGATACAAATGATCCAACTATTCAAACATATTTCAAACCTTCAATTCAAAATCTGACAAATATAACATTTGACTCAGCAGAGACAGAGACAATATTAACTTAGATTATAAACTGAAAACTATTGAAGACGAATTGATTGATCTTGAAACAGCACTCAAAGAGAAACCTAAAGAAGCTCAAGAAACAATTAGGTGCAACTTTACTCATGAACTAAAGAAAACAGGTCTGCATTATAAAACAAAAGGTAATATAAATCGATCAAAACATGATATGAACATAATAAAAACAATATCAGAAAAATTAATAGAAAATAATGCTATAATAGCTAAGGTAGATAAAAGTAATACAACGGTCATCATGTCAAAAGAAAACTATAACGAAAAAATGGAAACATTTCTCAATGATAATATATTTGAAGAACTAAACAAAGATCCTACTGCAGACTACAACAAGGATATGAACAAAACAATCTCCAAATGTAAATCCCTCACTACCAAAACTAAAATCCAACTTAAAACAATAAAACCATCAGCACCAAAACTTAGAGGTCAAACAAAGATACATAAACAAGATATTCCTTTGAGACCAGTTGTCAATTTTAGAAGTGCACCTACATACAACTGATGTAAGTATTTAAATGGAAAAATAAAAAATAACGTAAAATTCAATGAAAATTTACAGATTAAAAATACGTTTGATATAATAGAAAAAATTAAAGATATTTCAATACCAAAAGAAACCGTATTCGTTTCTTTTGATGTAAAAAGTATGTATACCAATATACCTGTCCAAGAAGCGACAAATATACTTGAAAAATCTTTAAACCAAAATAATAACTTATCCAAAAATGAAATAAAAGACTTAATGAACTTAACAAAAACAACGGTCAATCAAAACTATTTCACCTATGGAACGAAGTTTTTCAAACAAAAGGAAGGGTTAGCTATGGGATCCCCCTTGTCTGGTACATTAGCCAATATTTATCTACAAGACCTAGAAGAAAACAAAATATTCAATGACTGCAATCCTGAGAAAAACAAAATTATATATTGGTATCGATATGTAGACGATATACTTTGCCTTTTTAAAGGGGATGAACAATCTTGTAACAACTTCTTAACATATCTAAATTCTATTTCCAAAACCATTAAATTCACGATGGAAATCCAAAATTCTAGCATTAATTTCTTAGATTTAACAATTTCAAATACAAAAGGTAAACATTCATTTCAAATATTTAGAAAAGAATCTCAGACAGATTCTAATAATACCCGCTGATTCAAATCACCCTTGGGTTCACAAAATGAGTACCTTTCACTCACTAACTAACCGTTTATTACGTGTTCCAATAAACAATGAAGATTTTAATAATGAAAAAAATACAATCAAGTTATTAGCAAAGAAGAATGGCTATGGACCTAAATTAATAGAAAAGTTATTACAAAGAAAACAAAGAATAAACTAGAATTAATAAATCAAAATAGGAAAAGTGATTTTATAGCAATACAATACAGCTCAACTCTAAATAAAGCAATAAGGAAAACCTTCACCAACTCGAACTACAAAATCAGTTACAAGACAAGAAACAATGCATTCAAAATGCTAGACAGACTAGTCTCCCCCAAAAATTCAAATCCAAACATATATGGAAAACCAGGTATCTACAAAATCACATGCAGCGAATGCAACAACTACTATATTGGTCAAACAGGCAGGAGTTTCAAATCAAGATTCAATGAACATATACAATACAAGCAGTTAGATCAAACAATTCAACCAGCCAAAAATACTCCTTTGCCGAACACATTTTTAAATCAGACCATAGCTACAAAGGAATCAAAGAAAACCTAACTATATTGGATTATGAAAATAAAGGGCTCAAAATGAACACGAAAGAAGAATTTCACATCTACTTCAACAGCAAGTTAAATAAAAAAGACATGCTCAATTCTACATATTCAGATATAAAAAACCCAATCTTCGATGCCATACTTGAGCTTAAGAAAATACCAACCACTTAATCAAAGAATACATTAAAAAGAAACATACAGCTGAAGATACCAGATGATAAATATGTATTTGATAATTTTAGGTTATGTATATCATCACACTGTGAAAATGGTTTGAAAACCGAAACACGTGTCGTGTAATTTAATTAATAAAATGAAAAAGGTACACTTGTTAAATTTTATTGATGATATATATATATATATATATATATATATATATATACCGGGTGTCCCATAATAGTCCCCCCTAACTTTTTCCTATATTTTTTCGAATACCAATTTCACACCACCCCCAAACATTATTGGGTAGTTAATACTTCATTTTGAGGGGTTACCCAATTTCGGCCGCCATCTTGGATCCGCCATATTGGATCCAAAATAATTTTTCCAAATTTAAAAGTGGTGTTGTGACCCATCATTTCGAATTGATTTTTTTTACTGATTACAATGCCGCAATCCGTTTTTTAATATCTCAATCGGTTCTCAAGATATGGGTACTTTTAATTAATTTATTTTTAACCAATTTAAACATTACAAATTGATAAAATAGGCCCATAACCTAAAATAATGCTAGATAGTGACGAATAACCACCATCAGTCATTGTTGAGCGATTCACACTTAACCTTCACCAATATAAATCTTTTGGCCGCCATCTTGGATCCACCACTTTGGAATGAAGTAAGTTATTTCAAACATGAAGTTGGTATTATGACTCATCATTTCAAACTAGTTTTTTACCCCGAATTCAATACCGCAACCCGATTTTACGTATAAAATTTAGTTTTTGAAAAATTTATATTTTTTGACATTTTTATTAGAAAAATGTCAATATTTTGAAAACTAAACACTGTAATTAAAAACGGATTGCAGCATTAAATTCGGCGTAAAAAATCTAGTTTGAAATGATGGGTCACACTACCAACTTCATATTTGAAATAACCTACCTCATTTCAAAATGGTGGATCCAAGATTGCTGCCAAAAAATTTACATTGGTGAAATTTAAGTTAAATCGCTCAACAATGACTGATGGTGGTTATTCGTCACTATCTAGCATCATTTTGTGGTTATGGGCCTATTTGAACAATTTGTAATGTTTAAATTGGTTGAGAATAAATTAATTAAAAGTAGTCATATCTTGAGAACCAATTGAGATATTTAAAAAACGGATTGCAGCATTGTAATCAGTGAAAAAATCTAGTTCAAAATAATGGGTCACAACACCACTTTTAAATTTGGAAAAATATTTTGGATCCAATATGGTGGATCCAAGATGGCGGCCAAAATTGGGTACCCCTCAAAATGAAGTATTAACTACCCAGTAAAGTTTGGGGGTGGTGTGGAATTGATATTTGAAAAAATATAGGAAAACGTTAGGGGGGGGACTATTATGGGACACCTGGTATATATATATGTAATTTATTTTCCTTTCATTTTTTTTAGATTTATTGTTAAAATTGTTTGATTGGTAAATGTTATGAACCATGGATAGGTGAAATTGAGTACTCATGTTGTTTTTCTGGAGAAGCCTTTCTTGCTCAAAGTATTTTTCATCGAAAATTTTAAAAACCACGAAAGGATAAACATGTTTGTATGGTTAAAAAAATTAAAACATATCAATGGCTTACTTAAAAAACCATGATGATTACATAAAATATAGGAGAGGCTTCTGGGTGCGGCTCACCGCTGCTGAGTGTGAAAGCTCAGCTCAGCAACAGCTTGAAGACAGAAAATTAAACAGTTACTGCATTATTTGTCAGTAAATTAGCTAGATGTATAATTTTTTAGATTTTTAGGTTATTTAATAAAACGGTTAAGCCAAAAACTCAAATCTCTATAAGGAGGCCCAGGTGATTTTTCGGAGCTGCAAAACATCCTAGCGTAACAGGAAAATAACATAACCAAAAACTAACATAACCATAGAAGCAGTGTAAATTGTCATCTACCTACTAATGTCACATTTGTAGTGCCCATCTATGAAAATACCCCAATAAGGTTATAACTTACAAAGTCTTGCTATTTTTAAATAGGCCTGTCTACAATAAGAAACTGTTCTTTTCTGGCTGTTTTTCGATATTTTTACACTCTGCTAGCTACATTAATTCCCATGGTAAATCTATTCTATCCACTAATCTAGCAATCCAATAGGTTAAGGAACTAAAAAAAATTAATAAATAATAAATCTAATACAATTTTTGACAAGATTATAATACCATATAAATTTGTATAAAAACCAAAAGAAATTACACAAACAGTAAGAAACAGTAAAGATGGCAGCAGTTTTCTGTGGTTGTAATTTTCTCCTTTTCCATGTAAACCTTCATGAACTATTTCCGGCAACAAAGACGTTCAAATAATTTAATTTGTAGCCTACAATTGAAATATAATACACTGAGAAGGTATAAACAGTCATAGATAACACTACGTTCAATGTAAACAACTACAGAAAAAACTTTAATGTCTGAACAAGCCCATAATAGAAATACAGTAATTACTAAGTACAGTGTGTAATTTATTCCTGCTGTTAAACACATCCAGCTTTACATTTCTTCTCCTGACTTACTAGAAGTAGAGTTAAAAACGAATAGGGTAAATACTTTATTAATAAGGAATACTATTTACGAAACAAAAGTTCTAATTTACTATCAGTGTCTTTCAACATAGCCTCTCACTTTTATATCACATCATTTGTTTTATGAAAATAATATAAAAATGTGAATATATGAATGTAGGAAATGTTGAAAACACCTCCAATGTTAAAAAAATTACAACATATCAAATTGTAAATCTGATTAAGGATGTTTAGTAATTGGACTGAATTACACGTGGTTTCATTTAAGTTTGCACTCATTGCTAAAAAAAGTGTTGTCGAGCTTATATCTGAATGTATTGGACAAAATTATTTTTAATAGATTTCATCACTTTTATTAACAAACTTCCAGTACCATATTTGAAATTCCAGTATAATTCCATTATCAAAATAAAATTCCAGTATTTCCAGGATATCCAGTATCAGTAGACAATACTATATGACATATAAATATTTGGTTTATATGATATTATAAATGTGAAAGTCTGGATGTCTATGTGAATATCTGTCTTTCAACCACGTGAAAAATACTGGACCAACTGAGATGAAACTCTGCCAGAATAAAGCGACTACATCAGGAAAGGACATAGGCCTATTTCCTTCATTAAAATCTCTTGGATGTACACATTCAAATACTGATTTGTAAACAGCTGTGAATACTAAAATTTGACAGTTCAAAGAGCAGAAGTAAGATCAGCTGTAATTTTTATCGTGAGCAAAGGCATGGGCAACTGCTAGCCTAGTTTGGAATAAAAACTGGTAATAAATCGTGGGTGTATGTCTGCTAAACGATAACCAGCGAATGTCAGTGTACAGTAGAGTAGGATTCACCTAAGTTGGCCAAAACATGTACTAATCATCTCATCAAATTTTTTCATACAAGTCACATAGAAAACATTGTTGGTTACACATGGTGTTTGTTTACATTTTCTCTTAACTGTCAAATTGCCACGTTGCATTTGTTTACAATATTGTTTTGTTGTCATTCGTGATAATCGTATAGGTTACAGAATGTTTACAATATCACCTACTTATAGAATTTTCTATTTTCATACAACCTTTTTAACATAAAACGGAAAATTTAATTTGATTCTACTTCTTGATTGAAATATTTTAGTTTTAGTTGTACCTTTGGTGGAGATATTGTTTGAATATTTTAGCTGCTTGTTTATTTTTTCCTAGACCAATGTTGATAGGTTTTGAACGCAATATGAAACAATCTTTCTTGTAAGAGATGTTGACTTGCACCAAGAAGTAATGGCTATTTACAAACTCGCCTATTTTTCGTCATACAGTCATACAGTCATATTATTTAATAAGAAAATCTAAGACTAATAATCATGCCGCATCCATAACACACCCTCTCTGAGTTAATACGTACTTAATTTGAAAAAAAACCCTTCAGTAATATTTTAAGTTGCGCAAGAGAACTTCCAGTTGCAATATTGCATCAGAACTTTCCCTTTCCTGCAAGTGCTAACAGATTTTCGCTGGCTATGTTTTCAGCATAGCTGGATTTTATGCTTAAGTTTGTAAGAAGATAATAGTTTGTTTACTTTCGTTTTGGCCGACTTAGGTGACTCCTACTCTACATAATATAACAGAATACAGGACCTACCAGTTTGATAGGATGTCGATCAGAGTGTCTTAAGATGGAATCCATAAAAGTTGATTCTCGTGAAATGCTGCCTCAACAGTGTTCTCTTCATGTGACTAGGATATGCTAGGCCAAATTTTTAACTCAGAAAACATCAGAAAAAAGCCTGAAAAAACATAATTCGATAATTTGATATCGATATTACGAAAATATCGGATCAAAAATATCGATATATCGGAAAAATATCGACATATCAGAAAATTTCTGTTAAAAATTAATCGAATGCATACGGTATGTATCACAACAGTTAGCAGCACAACTCTGACGTCCATTTGACGTAAAATTGTTTACAATTTATACTTTGAAGTAATTTTAGATCAATAACTGTAAAATAAATTATGTTACAGCAAAAGAGCCTACATAGCCAAGATAATTTTTTGAAATTCTTGTCAATAACCTTTACCTTTAGGGTACAACTAACGGAACAACAAATAATAAAAAATTTAACTAAAAACCATTTCTTGTAGCTAATAAGTTATTTCCAAATTGATAACTTTATTATTTCCTTATCAAATAATATTTAATTAACAAATGAAAAAGTGCAGATAACGTTAAACTGTATTTTATTTATGTATTATTCTTAAAAATTGGCTAATATTGATACTAACGATAATATCGAAGTAAAATATCGATATTCAGATAATATCGGAAGTCTAATATCGATATAAAAAGAACGATATATCGGAACCAAAATATCGATATTTCCGATTTATCGGATATCGATACCAAACACTAGGTTGAGGTTAGTGTAGTGATTTAGGTTGGAACTGGCTTAGCTGATAAAAATGATTTAAGATAGGCCTACACAATAAGTAAAAAATCGTCATAATACATTAACAATCTTATGTTACTACCTTCGGTTGTGTCATTAAGGGACGGGGGATGTGTTTGTTCACCGCATCTCAATCTGCCCTGGGTTGGCCTGAAAAATATATGATAACCCTACTGTTTAGGTCATCAGCAAAGAATACTTGGGACAAAAGGGGGTGGCAGTCTCTTTTCCTCTTGCTATTGCCCTCCCACATAGGCTTAAGGCCCATGCTTTTTTATCTAGCTGAGTGAGGGTGAACTGTAACGCTAAAAGGAAGCCTTTTTGGCAACGTGAAGACTAAAATCAATGCTATCACTATTATAGTTAAGGCCCATTACCCAACCGACTGAGCCACCGACTCACTAAACTGGACTTCGAAAAATAATTTCAAGTGGAGTTCTCTAAGCTTACATTTAGTAACCTACCATCAAACGAAGGGGTCCCCCGTAAAACGTTCTAAGCGAAAAAATTTCAAAATCGGAGATATTCAGTGAAAAAGGTTCTCCAGGACATGAGCTATATCGAGGTATATTTTGTTTTGAAGATATTTGAGTTGGTAGCCCTGATTTCATCTGACAAAGTTTGCATCATTCGCGAGACTGCACGGACTTTCTGAGTAATAACGTTCTATTCGCCGAAAGATGGAATCCCCGCCGGTCGTTGCGCTGTCACCCAAGGACCAAAATCGCGTAAATAAAAATAAAACACGTGAAGTAAATATTGGAAAGTGGAAGGATAAGACAAGGATTGACTATAGAAAAGTTGGATTAGCCTATATTTCAAAAAATAAGAAGCCAAGGCCTGGAAATTGCCCCCAAAAGAGGTGGGTAGAATAACGTTTTAAGCACCACATGTGGATAACTTTTAGCAAAATGACGTATCACGTTTTATTAACAACATTACGTTTTTGTACTTTTACATCAATAAAATTGTTTTATATTCAGTTTTATTTTTGTTTCTGTTGGTATTCCTACTCTTCCTCATGTTTTCTTCCAAAGTAGGAGAGCAGTCCGTCAGAAAACGTTCCAAGTGCCAGTCATTTAGAACGTTATAACCCCTAAAAAAACACGTAAAATGTTTTGAAATGCTTGATGGCGGGTACAAATTCAATATAATGCTACATTATGATGTTATAAATAGGGTGTTAAGAGATTATACATGATTATAAGTTCTAACCTTTAAAAAACCGTAAATTTTGGAATTCAACTTTCAACCCTTGATTACTCAAAACTAGGGTTTTGTCGTTTAGAACGTTTTACGGGGGACTCCTTCAAACTCAACAATGTTTAACGTTAGTTCTTACTCCAGTGGCTTTTTAAAGAAATTTTAAGCAATATTGACCAATTCTTTGGGTCTAAGTTAACAGCATACTATATTTACTTGAAGCATGCAGTGTGCATAACATAAATTAATTAAAAGCTTACCTTTAAAGTTGTTTTTAGAGGTACGATGTATCACAGTCCTCTCTCTGATCTTAACACTGACGCTGGTTTTCAATAATTGAGCAACCAATTACGGAGTAATATTCATTTTTCTGAGTAACTGTCAATGAATTAGACCTTAATTTAGATATAAATATTATAGAAGCAATATAATATGCAAACTATATCAGCCTAATAAAGTGGTTGCATTGTTAATTGAGAAAAAGTTTGACATACAATCACAGTCGACAGTTCAAGTTGAAACAAAAACTACAAACAAACAAAGCAAACCGCTAGCGTTGCGCTGATTGGCTGTCTCTCTGAAGAAGAAGAAGTGGGCAACTCTGTAACGTCGGCATTTGGTGGCCACTCCACCGGTCTGACACTTAAATGGAGCCTAGTGGTAAGCTTATTGGAGCGGGTTAGTTCGATGCACTTTATTCAGATGGCGTGGTAAAAACATGACTTTCTTCTTATTCACTGATTCAGCCAATCAGAACGACGAAAACGATCTGCTAACTTCCCGTTCCGTTTCCCCTGATTTTCTGTCACGACGCGACGTGTACACAACCATAACGAGTTGGAATTAATTTGAGTGTGGGAAAATACCTAAAGTACGTTTGCAGAAAGTTGTTCTAGTGTAAGTTGTTTCGCGAAATACTGTACTGCGTGATTCATGATGTGCTTAAAGCTATTGATGGAAAATAAATACGTAGATGTTTACATAAAAGCACTTAATAAAAATTAACTAAGTTAATTAACTAAAAATAACTAAAATTAACTAAGTTAATTTTTATTAAGTGCTTTTATGTAAAGATCTACGTATTTATTTTCTACCAATCGCTTTAAGCACAATAAGAATCACTTAGTACAGTATTTCGCGAAACAACTTGCACTAGCGGCAAACGCACTTAATCTAAACAAACCGGTAAAGTCATTAAAATTGAAAGTCAAGCAAACAAAATAAGAAAACGAAAATATAAACAAAGCAGACGACGACGATCGATATGTCGCATCGACGACCATCGATATATCGCATCGATCTTTTTAGTTCGTTGCACTTTATTCAGATAGCGCTGCTGTTCCCTTACCACCGAGTTAACATGGGAGTGCCATCTCTTTACGAAGTTCATTATTACTCTATGGCCACTCGTCCCCATTAAAGTGTCAGGGCCTGTTTGCACGACGCCCAGTAAAGTGGACAGTAACACCTTTAAACAAAAGAGAACAAAAGAATTTTTTTCTACTGTCCTACTGTCTGGTCGTCGTGCAAACAAGGCCTCAGTGGGGTGCCGACGCGACGTTGCCAAACAAACACTGTCACTGCCCACTGCGTTTAATAGTAAGATCTAAAAAAAACGGTCTATTGTTCTGCTTATAAACAAAGTTCTTGACTCCTGTCCTAATATGTTTTCTTGGTTTTCTTAATCCAATTCCTTTTATTTCACATTTTGAAAATTAGTGAACAAAAGACCTCTGTCTGGCTACTCCTTCGATATAATTTAAATGTTTGATTATTAGTTTACTTTTCAACCTCAAAATTTTCCCGCCCCCCCCCCCAATATTTTGATGGCGCAACTTGCGCCATGACCTCTCCCCCGTGGGCACCCCTGCCGGTTACTGTGGCGCCACTTTCATTTTTCAGTCCGATTGGAATTGTTTTAGGAGTTTTCGGATCAAGCTCACTTTCCAAAGTCAAGCAGCTGGCTGTTATATTTTGACAGTTGTATGTTATTGTTTTGTATTGTTGTATCTTTTGCCATAATGTTTACCTTTTTTGTTTACAAACATTCTCATTTTGACATTTCGGATAGTGAGTAAAAGCGCGGACTATACAACAAAAAAACGAAAATTAACAGCAAAACGCGAAACGTGGGAATAGTCCAGCTTGAACTATTCTATGCATCAGCGCTAATTTCTCCTCTGCTTTTCGGCGGCGGAACTAAACCAATTAACATTGGATGTCCCTACTTAGAGGGTTCTGTATACATTGGTTGTAGTTATAGTTGCTCAGCAATATCACTAACAGAAATAAAAGTCAGAAATAACCTCCTTGAACCAAGTGGTTGTACGTCTCCGGTCTATAAAAGACGTCACGATCTCAGCTGTACGTCACGATAGGTTTCCAGTCTATAGAAGACGTCACAATTTTTTTACATTTTTGACTGTGACAACCTGAGTACTGTTTTTATTCTCTTCTCATGTTCTCTACAGACCTTGACTTGAACCAGCAAGAATCGGCAATCGATAAGTTGTGCTCGATGACGTAGTTTTTCAAATGGGGGTCAGTTCAGGCCAACGTCGGGCGGATTATGAAGGTACAATGACTTTATGAGGGGGGGAGTTCAAAAAAGGTCAATAAGCGATGACAGTCCCTCAAACCGTGAATATATTTTTGTTTATTCAAATAAATTAGTATTATAAAATAAACATTTTATATAGATTTTTCCTCTTTGTTAACTTTATTAATTCATGATTCTCTTTGCTTTTCCTTTTAAGTTTAGTCTGTTTTACAATAACTGAATTTCCAGTCCGCCATTAATTTTCCCTTTTATGTTCGCCATGTATCTTTATATATTGTATAGTATTTCACCTAAATCCATGCATAAAATTGTGAGAAATTAGTAAATACTTCTCATTATCTCTGAAGGAGACTACCGGAAAGTATCACCTTTATTCGGTAAGACCTTTGTAATAAACGTAGATTGTAATGGCAGTGAGTTAAGTGGAACTAAATATTGGGTAGGCCTTAGTGAAAGGATCAGAGGGAGTATTTGTATCTCCGGGAAATTTGAAATGTTTTTAACGATGATCTAATGATCTATAGTTCGGTTCCTACTCTATGATGTAAATAAGGCATTTATTCAATCTTATCCTACAATAAGTGAAGAAATTTAGTTTGTCAGTTAAGTTATAGTTCTGTCAAAATTATTCTCCCAAACCCAATCCTTGACCATTGGTATGCTTTGGAAAATATGCCTTGGGTTAAGCTTAGTTTTTGTTTAAGGCCTAAAAACTTTGAGACAGTATATGTTCTTATTTATTTTTAATGTAACAGGCTAGCAGAACAATTATTCAGAAGCCCTTAAGTTCACTGTACCATTTTGTTTTGGATTTGTTTTCCTAATGCACTTGAACTTTACCTCAGCCTAGGGCAGGGCCAGCTCGAGAGTTTTGGGCACCCTAGGCGAAAGTATTGTTTAGCGCCCCCCCCCACCCCCACTTTCTAACAGTTCAGTAAAAAGGTACGTTACTATCAGGGCTAGAGAAAACTTGTATATCATGAAAAAATCAAATTACTGAAGCATTAAGTTTTTAGTGCTTTTATTGAAATTTCAATAATTACTTAACAATTATTTTCACTCCTTTGTTTGGTTAATTTTTGATATAAGTAAGTTACTTGTGTGCAAACGAAACGAGAAGAGATTTATAGTATCATAGATGAATTACAATTTTTTCGCCTAATTCTTTGTCAGTTTTACTTACTTTAAAGATAAAACACTAAACAGACAAGAACAGACTTTCATTGATACACTAGGGATGTAATGAAACAGTTCAAGGTACAGTTCAGTAGGCTATAGTTTCAAGGTAGGCTAATGCTTTTTGAAACTTGTCAGTTTTTTGTTCTCGAAGTTTCTTGTTTTTTAAAAGTAAATATTTATTGTAACGAGAGGAAAGTGAATCTGTGTAATTTTGGTATCTCCAAGCACATTTTTGAAACCGGAAATTTTTGTCCAGGATCTAAACCAATGATTAATGAAAAACCTCTCGTCTTAAACAATTTCAATTCGCAATTTGCAAAACAGATTCAATCCAATTTATTGAAATATGAACAATACATTTGCCCCTATTTATTCAGGGGCATTATCAGAGCTTTTCATCAATTAGGAATTCCTGGTAGCCAACAGCAACAGTATTTAAACCAGTGAATTTTAAGGCAAATCACACTTTACATACACTGTCAGTGTTATTATTTGTATATACTCTTATGTGTGATATTTGACTTTTTATGCTAGATTGTACAATTACCTAAGAAAAACTACTTTAAATATTTCCTTCAAAGTATGAAAATGCTTCAACTTATTTCTGACTAAAACCTAGATTTTTTTTTAAAGTCACACATGGCTATAAAAAAAACTAATAAGTTAGTGTAGGTAATAAAAGGAATTTGAGAGTAAAAATTAAATATTTAACATTGGACCTCATGGGTTTCCATGTTATTAACAAAATAAGTCAAAAGTACTGTTATAATTAATTGTCAATTCCCGGCTCCTACGTTTTTACTGTACTTCATTCAATTGGAGACCACACATCGAGTGTTCAATAGACACGATACCATTTTAAAAATCGTGCCCTTTAATTGAGGCTTTATAGAATTGAGATGTACTTGGTTCTTAGGAAACAAATATTTTTCTGAGTATAGGTATTTGGAGATATTGAGCTATAAATAAGATATGATTTCGACCGTTTTTCAAATAAAAATAATATAATTAATATACAACTCAAACGATTAAAAAACTTGTAGGCAAGTTATTAAGAACAATAATTATAAAAAACATATTACTTGCCAGCATCGAGTAAATGGTAGACAACAGTGGACTGGTCTTGAAATTTGGCTGTCAAGATAAAAATAAACCTAAACTACTGTAAAGCGGCAAGGGCGCCTAGAGGGCAGAGAATGTCGTATGCTTAGTATTGGTATATAATCATAAGATTGGAGGTGTAGGATTTTCCAATATTGGAAAAAGTTTGTGTTAAAAATATTCGAAGTTTTTACTATTTTTACTTACTTTTTACTATTAGCGAATTTCCTTAAAGGAATAAGCTATTACGGTAGTACTCATGGTAAGACCTAAGTCCGAGACCATGGTAACTTTTCATTTTGGGGTCCCCAGAAGCAAAAAACACCATTCGTTCGAATTTTTATATAGATATATATATATATATCTATATATATATGTATCTATATATCTATATATATATATATATATATATATGTCTGTTAACACGATAGCGGCCGTAAATATGGTCCGATCTTAATGAAATTTGGTACAGACGTGTAAAGTGGTAATCACTCAGACAAGTTCGTGAACCAGCCCGATCGGACCACCGGAAGGGGGGGTAAAGGGGGGTAAACCCCCCAAAAATGGGTTTTTTGAGTTTTTCACATAGAAAAATTAAATTTATCAAATTTTTGTTGGCACCATTGAATTCAGCTCAAAAAAACAAACAATTTAGTATTTTGAAACACTGCTCTATGTCCATTGGTTACCGAGATATTGAAAGTGGTAAACACAGTACGTTGTCTCAATGTTAACCTTATGGGAAATAAGTAAAATTCTATATCTCGCTTATTCCTCAACATATCTTGATAAAACTTGGTAAATGGCTTCTTCTAATTCAGATCTACTAAATATTGAATTAAAACCAACCAGTTTAAACATCCCTGTAGCAGCAAACCTGCATACTCATTCCCCATGTTATTCTTACGGAGCTTACAAAAAACATGTCAAATCTCGCTATGTTGGATTAACATATGTTGTTCTGCATTTGAAATTCGCTGAGTATGCAGGTCTGCTGCAACGGGGGTATTTTAAGAATAACAACATTTTATAAAGAGTGAACTTAGAAACCTTCTTTATTCTTTTAGTTTTTAATAAGTTATAAAAGTAAATAAACTAAACCATATATCTAATGACATTTTCACATTAGGCAGTCAATTAGCAATAATTCAACACTCCCCCTTAATGTGAAAATGACTAAAGATAAGAACATCAAACAGACTCCATGATAGATCTATTCTTCACCAAAATGTCTTTGAATTTTTCAAATTTTGGTTTGGTTAGCGGTTTGGTCAATATATCTGCCACTTGGTCTTTTGAACAGCGATTGTTGATTTTAAACAGTCCTTGATGAAATTCTTCACTTACAAAATGATATCTGACATCTATGTGTTTGCTCTTCCTGTTCATTTGTCCTGACTTAATTAACTTGATCGCACTTTGATCGTCTACATGAAGTGTTATCTTGATTGGTTTGTGAGTCAATTCCGAGACTAAAGATTTCAAATACTTTATGTCTTTACAACATTCAGCAGCAGAAATATATTCAGCCTCCGCTGTTGACAAGGCAATAATTGGTTGCTTTCTTGAACTCCAAATTACAGGTGCTCCTCCAAATATCAAGACATATCCACTTGTACTTTTTCTATCATTAACGTCTCCTGCATAATCTGAGTCACAGTAAGCTTCAATTGTATACTCATTCTCTTCATATGAGGAAGGAAAAAATATTCCCATTTGTTCAGTGCCTTGTAAATATCTTAGCGTTCTTTTAACATTTAATTCATTTTTCTTTGTTGGTTTGTCAAGAAAACGGCTTTCATAATTTACAGCAAATGCCATGTCTGGACGTGTTTTGTTACTCAAGTAGAGTAAGCTTCCAATTGCTTCTCTGTAGGGGAAAACTGTTGAATCCCCATTTTCAACGTTTTTGTCTTCTGCCAAAATTGGTGTTGGCACCTGCTTGCAGTCAGACATTTTAAAGTTAGCTAGTACTTGATTTGCATATTTTGCTTGTGAAACAAAAATTCCTTTGTCATTTTGGGTTATTTCCATTCCGAGGTAGCTTGTTGGTTTCTCATTGCTTGTCATTTCAAATTCCTCTCTGAGTTTAACCAATAGATTTCTCAATTTTTCTTGATCTTTTCCAAACATTATGCCATCATCAACATAAATAGCTAAGTACATATCATTTTCAGCATTTTTAAAGATACACTGATCATTTTTCAGTTGGATTAGCCCTTCTTGTCTCAGAAATGATGTGAGCCTTTTATTCCACTGAGAAGGGGCTTGTTTTAGTCCATATAAGGCCTTGTTCAGTCTGCATAATTTTCCTTTTTCCTTTTCGAATCCATCTGGTATTCTCGTGTAGATTTCATTTTCTAGAGTTCCATAAAGAAATGCAGTTCTCACATCAAAGGTTTGAATATGAAAATTTTCTTGAGCGGCTATGGAAAATAGAACTCTTAATGAAGCACTATCAACGACAGGACTAAAAGTATCTTTGAAATCCAGGTTTTCTTTCTTCTGCTGGCAACCTCTGACAACTAGTCGAGCTTTGTACATTTCTTCATTTTCATTTTCATTTTTCATTTTGTACATTTTCTTTTATTCTAAATACCCATCTGCTAGTTAATATTTCTTTTCCTGATGCTTCTTCTTCATCAACTATTTCCCAAGTTTTATTCTTTTTTAAAGATTCTTTTTCTTCATCAATGGCCTCTTTCCATTTTTCTTTGTCATTACTTTTCATACATTCGTTAAAGGTCATCAAGACTTCACCATCTTCATACCGTTCAGGATACTTAATACTCTCCCTTGGTCTTAAGTTGTAATGATGTCCTTGTTCTTGTAGTTGGTTTTCCTCTGGATCAGCTTCATTACTGTCACTTTCATTTTCTCTTACATCTACATGGTCAATTTCATTTTCTCTTGCACCTGTCTGGTCTTCAATTCTGTTTTCTTGCATATCTTCCTCTTGCAATTCTGTCCCTACATCTTCCTCTTCTTCATTTAAATTTACTTTCTCTCTCAGATCAAAACACTTTTTAAGTGTTGATTCTGAATCCTTTTTAAAAACTACATCCCTTGAAACAAATATTTTTCTTTTTACTGGATCCCACAACCTATATCCGTTCAGTGTGTATCCAACGAAAACTGCCTCTTTACTTCGACTGTCTAACTTCTTTAGAGGTCCTGAAACTTTACAGTATGCTAAAGAACCAAATACTTGAAGTTTAGATAAATCAGGCTGCTTACCATACCACTTTTCAGCTGGTGTCATATCTACAGCAACAGTAGGACTCCTATTGAGTAAATAAGCTGAGGTTAGAACTGCTTCTCCCCACATATTTTTAGGTAACCCTGAGTCAAACATTAGTGCTCTTGCTTTTTCCAGTAGTGTCCTATTCATTCGTTCAGCCTTACCGTTGAGCTGAGGCGAATATGGCACTGTATAGTCAATTACAATGCCCCTTGATTTGCACCATTGTCTTAAATCAGAAGCAATGAACTCACCTCCGTTATCACATCTTATTTTAGATGTTTTAAAATTAAAATGAGCTTCTGCCTCATTGACGTACTCTTTTAAATATGAGAACGCTTCATCTTTATTTCTTAGCAAATAAACCTTACAAAAATGACTAAAGTCATCAAGGCATGTTAAGAAGTACCTTTTGCCATCATAAGTCGAAGTTTCTAAAGGACCACAAATATCAGAATGAATAATTTGCAAAAAATTTGAAGCTCTTTGACGTTCTGAGTTAAAAGGGAATCTTACTTGTTTAGCTTTAAGACATATGTCACAGAATGTTTCTTCACACATTTTCGTGTTAAAATTAATTTTAATCCCTGATGCCATTTTTGACAGCTTGTTTAGACTTGGAAAACTTATATGCCCTAATTTTCTATGCCATTCAATAATTTCTGACTTATTTTGGTTCTCTGTTTGTTTTATACCTGCATTACTTTTACTGATCTCATTCTGATTGTTCATGGTACACACAGCGGCTGCTTCTTTAAAATGTTCACCACTCAAATTTACCTCGTACAAACCATTTCTGTTTTTGTTACCTTCGATAACTGCAGTTTCATCTTTTAGTACTTGAACCTTATCTTACGTAAACAAAACTTTACCACCATTTTCAGTTATGGCATTGACAGACATTAAGTTTTTACTCAAATCGGGAACATACGAAACATTTTGTAAAATAAACTCTTCTGAATTTACTGAACCTATAGCTGAGGATTGCATAGTTTGGTTCTTTTTAGCAACAGATATATTTTGCTTACACATTTTTACATTTTCAAGAAGTGATATATCATTTGTGATGTGATTAGGAGTGCACCCACTGTCTACAATAAAGGTTTTAGAAATATTATTACACTGATTTGCTACCATTTGGTTTTCATCATCACTATTTGATGAATGAGTTTGTGCTGTAAAAGCTACCTTATTTCTAGGTTTTGAAACAAAAGAGTTTTTATTACGAAAATAACAATCTTTTTCAGTATGATTCATTTTCTTACAGATAGTACAAGATTTTACATTTGACTTAAACTTTAAAAAACAGTCATTTTCAGAGTGATTTGACTTTTTACAGATAGTACAAAATTGTTTGGTTTTCAAATTTGGATAATTACTGCGAATATGTCCGGTTTCATTGCAAGAAAAACATTTTACTTGCTTACCTTTAGATTGTGCTTTTACCTTAAAAGCAACAAGTTCACCTGCGTCATTGGCTTTCTTAGATTCTTCATGCATAAGTCTAGCCTTGAGGTTTTCTAGTGTTTTCTCTGACGAAATGGTTAAATCCCAAGCGCTCAAAAAATGTTTGTAATTTTCCGGTAGAATAGTCAAAATCTTCGTTATTAACATAGTATCATCAACCTTTTGATCTAGACGTTTCAACTTGAATGCAACATTCTGAATGTGGACTACATTGCTCATCATATCCTTGGTCGTGTCAAATTGATAGTTGTAAAATTCTTGTAGAAGTAAACATTTTTGTTGTGAGGTGTCTCTTTGAAAAACTTTCTGAAGTGTTTCATACATTTCTTTAGCAGTAGTACATGATAAAATATGTAGTTTTACTGAATGGTCTATCGTCATAAGTATTATGTGTTGTGCCTTTGCATCCTTGGCTTTCCATTTCTTTATCTTTTCTTGACCATCTCCTTGATCTTTCAGTGTTTCTGATCCATCAACAGTATCCATAAGGTCTTTTGCTTTGAATAATATTTTAACTTCAAATTCCCACATTGTGAAAGAATCAACATCTCTAAGTTTCTGTATGTTGTATTCATTTTCTTTTCTTGTCATTTTTTTTACTTTTACTGTAAATATTACTTCAAAATATTATGTTTTACTTTATTTTACTTTTGTTTTGCCCATAACCTATTCGAAGTTTTTACTATTTTTACTTACTTTTTACTATTTTAAGAATAACATTTTATAAAAAGTGAACTTAGAAACCTTCTTTATTCTTTTAGTTTTAAATAAGTTATAAAAGTAAATAAACAAAACCATATGTCTAATGACATTTTCACATTAGGCAGTCAATTAGCAATAATTCAACAAAAAAACAAACGGTATCAGGAAAAATGACACTTACTTTCTCCCTTCAAGTCATTTAAAATCAGAAAACATATAGGCCTACAGTGAAATAAAACAGCGCAAGGCGAGAAATCTCGTCCTCCTCCCATGCCAACAACCTTGCTCGCTTCAGTGTGAGCTCAGCCTCGTATGGGGACTGTGTTGTGCCATTGCCGCGTTTTTTGTATGTATCAATACAACTTTTTATTTTCTATAGGCCTCGTGGCCTTGCACAAACCTACTAGGAAGGGTAACTTGCTCAAATAACTTTTATCAAATAACCTAAAAGGTGAAGATTGTATTTGGCTTACTGTTTGGCTGCTTTTTTAAAATTGTATTTTTAATAGTACTTGTAATCATTCTGATGATTAAGTAAATATTTCTGAGCCGTTTTATTGTAATTTTATTATTTGTTGACACTTAATTTAAACAAAGGCTGTTAGTTCAGCTCCTAGTATTTGTTCATGATTAGTAGGAATTAGTTAGTGTACAGTCCTTATCCAGTGATAAACTTAAACTTTTGTGAGTTGCCTCAGTATTTATTAAGCCAGTTTCGCTATAACTTGTGTGTGCGGCGAGGATTTACAAGTGTAATGTGGCTCAGCTGCTGACGAACGTGTTGCGTTTTGCCGGTATTGCTTTGATGGATGTTATGAATGTAAAAGAGAAAATAAGTTGAAAACCAAATTGATATGGTTTTATTCAACTATAAAAAACTACTACATTTCTTATTATAAAATGAACATGACATTGTAAACATAAACATAAACAATCTTAAAGAACATCTGATTAAAGATAGACAGTTGATATGAAATCATACAACATTACATTCACCCCCCCTTCTTTTTTTACATATAATCACTTAGATAGGCAGGAGGTCTTCTGATTCTAGTAGAACGGCGTAAGTTTGAGTCTTGATCATTCTTCACTGAAGTAGGGGTTACAGCCTCATGTAAAGTGGACGTTTCAATTTCAGACTGAATGGGAACTTCATTTGCAGGTTGAGGTGGAGTACTTTCTCGTGTTCGGTATTGAGAAACAGGATTTTGTTCTTGAGTGAGATTTTCCGAAGAAACGTAGTCTGGCGATAATTGAGACATAAGATCATCCTCTTGATGGATGGCTTCAGGAGGAATTGCGAGATGGCGCACCGATACCAGAGACTCTCTTCCATCTCTATACTTGATTCGAGCATAGTCTGGATTGGCTTCTATCAACTGGGCTTGTTCTACTAAAGGTTCATACTTGTTAGTTCTCACGTGTCTTCTAACCAATACTGGCCCCGGATTCATGAGCCATTGTGGTTGAGAAGTGCCATAAAACGATCGTCTTTGATGTTTGAAAAGGCGTTCGTGCGGGGTCTCATTAGTAGCTGTACACAGTAAAGAGCGTATACAGTGCCAAGCTACCGGTAAAACACACTCCCACTGTTCTGTCTTCAGACCTTTGTTTCTTAGAACGAGAGATACCGTCTTCCAAATCGTTCCATTGTATCTCTCAGCTTGAGAATTACCTCGAGGGTTGTAAGGTGAAGACCGGCTTGTGGCAATTCCTTTGGAGTGCAAGAAATCGTTCAGTTCTTTTGACATAAAAGCAGAACCTTGGTCGGAGTGGACAAAAGCAGGCATTCCAAAGATGGTGAAGATTGATGTAAGGGCTTTAATGACCGAAGATGTTGATGTGTCTGAGCATGGAATAGCAAACGGATACCTTGAAAACTCATCGACAACCGTTAGGATATATTTGTTCCTTGTCACAGAAGGAATGGGCCCTTTAAAATCAATATTAAGTCTCTCAAAAGGAGCCATTGCATGGATTAGTGTCGATGGGGGTTTGTGGTAGAATCGAGGTTTGACTTCTGCACAAACAGAGCACGAAGCGGTCATTCGCCGGACATCTTCGATAGAGTAAGGAAGATTTTTGCATTTCAAGAAGTGAACCATCCGTACGATTCCAGGGTGTCCTATGTCACAATGAATTTTATGGAGTTTTTCTGAATCTCTACAAGAAAGGGAAGATGAAACACGTGAAAATGCATCTGCTACTACATTTTCTTTTCCGGAACGGTACACTATGTCATAAGAGAAAGGCGCTAGTTCCAATCGCCACTTCAAAATCTTGTTGTTCTTAATCTTCCCCGTGTGTTTTTGATTGAACATGTAAGAAACCGACTTCTGGTCCGTTATCAATTTAAATCGTCTTCCAATCAGAAAATGCCTCCACTTCTGAATCGAGTCGAATATTGCGAGGGCCTCTTTTTCGACTGCAGGCAAGTGTTGTTCACTCTTAGTAAGAGTCCTTGAAAAGAAACATATTGGCCTTCCAGCTTGCGATAAAGTAGCTGCTATAGCTGATTCAGACGCATCCGTTTCCACAGTAAACGGAATATTCTCTTCGACTGCGGACATACTGGAGTTTGCTATCTCTTCTTTCAAAGTTTTAAAAGCCAATATTTCGTTACTGCCTAATGGAAAAGATTTGACTGAAGTAAGGCAATGAACCTTCTCAGAGAATTTAGGGATCCACTTTGCGTAATAAGATAACATGCCAAGAGCTCTTTTGAGGCTTGCGTTGTCAGTAGGAATGGGGAAGTTCAAGAGTGATTTTAAGCGGTCAGGATCAGGACGCATTGACATGTTTTCTACGATATAGCCAAGAACTGGAATGCTGGTCAACGAAAACTTGCATTTTTCTTTGTTTAGATTTTTTTTATGTCAAAAGAACTGAACGATTTCTTGCACTCCAAAGGAATTGCCACAAGCCGGTCTTCACCTTACAACCCTCGAGGTAATTCTCAAATGTAGTTTTCCAATGTTTCCACCGACGATCAGAGTGTGGGTCATTAGGGTCCAAGGATAGGCGGTCAGGTTTAAAGTACTTATCCATTTAGATTATTTAAATAAACTTGAATAAAGGAAGAACTTTTAATATGAGAAACAAAAAATTATAGTTGAATAAATTGTTATGAATGTAAAAGAGAAAATAAGTTGAAAACCAAATTGATATGGTTTTATTCAACTATAAAAAACTACTACATTTCTTATTATAAAATGAACATGACATTGTAAACATAAACATAAACAATCTTAAAGAACATCTGATTAAAGATAGACAGTTGATATGAAATCATACAACATTACAGTGGAGTGAGCACATTGACTTAGTTTGATATTGACACTATAATTTTCTGCATTGTGTTTATTTGTCGAATAAGAAAATCAGCGAATTTTTCACTCCACGAAGTTATAAACGTAATAGGTCCGCGAGTTCCCCGGAATTAGTGCTCGAGAGTAACCCAGAGAGACGTGCGAAAGTGGCTAGTGAAATGGAAAACGTGGCGGTTGGAAGTCTAACGGTCGGTAAGCTTCTTGAAGAATTAAATGCTAGTCTAAGTGATTTACTAGATACAAAACTAGCAAATCTGGCTACTAAAAGCGATGTGGCGACGTTATCAACTGATGTAGCTAACCTATCACAGGAATGTGGTAACATGAAACAGGACATTATTACAGTTAAAGCGCAGCAAAGCCAATTAGTAACCCGTATAAATGACCTAGAGAGCCGGTCGCGGCGGAATAATCTTATTTTTAAAGGGCTTCAGTTTGATAACAAAATAGACTTTCGAGAGCTCATCAAAAGGTTTTGTATTGATGTGATAGGTACTACAGATCAGGCGTGGATTAACCGCGCGCATCCGTTGGGTTCTGACAGCAAAACAATTATCGCGCATCTGCCAGAGGACTACGATATAGAGTGTATAATGAACAATGCTAAAAAGCTTAAAGGAACTGGATTCTATGTTTACCGAGATCTCACGTGGGAAGTAAGGCAAAAACGAGCACATCTCATGGCTATAAGAGAGGAGATCGAAAGAGTCTGTGGGAGACGCCGCATGCCTATAGCGCACGACCGTTTATTCGTAGAGAATTGCCGCTTTTCGTGGGAGGAAGGTGGTTTGATGGCGGGAAAAACTGACGGGGTGCAGAAGTTATTCGAGATCCTGGGCAGAGACTTTTCGGCTTTCATCTCTAACTTGGTGTCAAACGGGCCTACGAAGAAACAACGACGGGCTGAGGAGAATGCGGCGAAAAACGTGTCAGAAGGGACTGAGACGGGTCCGAAGGTGACAGCGGTGGGGACTCAGCAGCGGGGAGCGGCGGCGGTAGCGGCGGCGACGGCCTCGACTCAGCGCACTCAGTGAGGGGACCACGCTGATCCATCATCTGATGAAGTGGAGGCGAGGAATGGACAAAAACTTTTAATTTTATCCTACAATGTTTGTGGGTTAAAGAGTAAGTTAGGTGATGATTTATTTTTAAATTTTATTCCCAAATATGACATTATTAGACTGCAGGAAACTTTCATTTCATTAGAGGATAAAGATTTAGTTTGTAGAAAAATCTCAAATTTTAATCTTCATTTTCATTATGCAGTAAGAAATTCAAGTTTGGGAAGGCCTTCTGGTGGGTTAATACTAGGGTATAGCTCTCAATCTAGGTATTTAAATAAAATGGATTATGTGCAGTATAATAGCTTTACACTATTCAGAGTAAAAGAGAATGGTAATGATATGAAAGATTTGTTTATATTTCCAGTGTATTTAAACTTTTGTACCTGGGAAAGTGATTTTCAAAAATTCATAGAAACAATGGAAGTCATTGCAGATAGAAATTTATTTATTATTGGAGATCTAAACAGTCGTATCTCAGACGAACAGAGCTTGCCAGAATTAGATTATTTACCATGTAAATCTCATATTAGGGTCATTCCATGTAAAACCAACAAGGCACTCAACCCGACCATCCTAGATTTTGATGAAACTTTACTTGTTTGTGTTCTTTTGGGTGCAAAATCCAAAAATAATTTTTAAAAAATTCTACCTCTAATACTTTTTTTGCTATTTTTTTTTTTTAAATCGGAAATTTCCACTGTTTTTGACATGCGCTCAAACCTATAATGTGCTATAACTCAAGTTCTATTAGGCCTATCAAGCTGATCAAAGGCTCATTTTAAAGAGGATTTCAAGTGCTTTCATATGATACCACACTTGACCAATTTTAATTTTAAAAATCTTTTTTCAAAAATTTCAAAAATTGATTTTAAAATTTTTTTTGAGATAGTGATTTTTGAAAAATTTGAAAATTACATATATTTTTCATTGCAATGTGGACAACATATGTTGAAAATTTCAGAGTGGGATGACAATGGGATCAGCAGTTATGGTAAAAATACTTAACAGCGGTTTGCTATTTAAGTGAGATTGCATGTCACTTACTACCATCTAGATTTAACATGAAGTATGATAAGTATGTGTAATAAAACAAAATTATAAACTATTTCCTAGTAAACATAATAAATCATAATTAAATATACACTACCCTATGTATAGGATGTACACATGCAATCAAAAACATGCAATCCCTGTATACATGCAGAAAAGTGTATATACCGGGTGTCTCACCTAAACTGAACCAATAGCTAACTTTTTTTATTATAAATCTGATAAAGAACTTCTTATGGGGGACTTCCCTTTATTTTTAAAGTTACTTTTTGGAGTGACTTCGAAATTTTAAAATATGGCCGCCATTTTCCAATATGGAGGACAACTTTGATTTTTCTTATGGAACACCCTGTATTTTATGGCGGTTTTGAATTTAACGCTTAAGTTTAGGAACTTTTTTTTCTTTCTCATTTGTTTCTAAATCCATTGGTTCAGGTGATATGAGCAGTTAAAGTTTGATTTTTTCCATTTAAAATGCATTGGGAAATTGTTGGTAGTCTATATATCGAAAAAGGTTGGGTTTAATAATACATGCCAAAGAGTAAAAGTGTCTTAAAATGTGAGTTTAGTTGAGATTTAATCATAAAATAATTTTCAGTTGAGATTCACTCATAGAAATGTATTATTTCGAATATGCTTTTACTGCATAATGAATACATGGGATGGCACAGCTAAATGGACACAATGCTTTATAAATGGGAAAAAATCAAACTTTAACTGCTCATATCTCTTGAACAAATGGGTTTAGAAAAAATGAGAAAGAATAAAAAGTTCCTAAAATTAAGCGTTAAATTCAAAAACGCCATAAAATACAGGGTGTTCCATAAGAAAAATCAAAGTTATCCGTCATATTGGAAAATGGCGGCCATATTTTAAAATTTTGAAGTCACTTCAAAAAGAAACTTTAAAAATAAAGGGAAGTCCCCCATGACAAGTTCTTTGTTATTTATCTTAAGTTATCTTTGTCAGATTTATAATAAAAAAAGTTAGCTATTGGTTCAGTTTAGGTGAGACACCCGGTATATACACTTTTCTGCATGTATACAGGGATTGCATGTTTTTGATTGCATGTGTACATCCTATACATAGGATAGTGTATATTTAATTATGATTTATGTTTATTAGGAAATAGTTTATAATTTTGTTATATTACGCATACTTATCATACTTCATGTTAAATCTAGATGGTAGTAAGTGACATGCAATCTCACTTAAATAGCAAACCGCTGTTAAGTATTTTTTACCATAACTGCTGATCCCATTGTCATCCCACTCTGAAATTTTCAACATATGTTGTCCACATTGCAATGAAAAATATATGTAACTTTCAAATTTTTCAAAAATCACTATCTCAAAAAAATTTTGAAATCATTTTTTGAAATTTTTGAAAAAAGATTTTTAAAATCAAAATTGGTCAAGTGTGGTATTATATGAAAGCCCTTGAAATCCTCTTTAAAATGAGCCTTTGATCAGCTTGATAGGCCTAATAGAACTTGAGTTATAGCACATTATAGGTTTGAGCGCATGTCAAAAACAGTGGAAATTTCCGATTTTTAAAAAATCATAGCAAAAAAAGTATAAGAGGTAAAATTTTTTAAAAATTATTTTTGAATTTAGCACCCAAAAAAATACAAACAAGTAAAGTTTTACTAAAATCTGAGATACCAAAGTTGAAAATGTTTTTTATTTGGTTGATTTGATGTGGAATGACCCATTAACTTTAAGAGGAAGTCCAAGGATAATGTGTTAAATGCAAAAGGCAAACAAATATTAGAAATGTGTGACAATTTAGGTTATATAATTTTAAGCGGGAGAACAATAGGAGATGCTGAGGGTGAATTTACATTTGTAAATTCGATGGGTGCTTCTGTCATAGACTTAGCTATAACATCTATAAACTATTTACAGCAAGTAGTTGATTTCAAGGTCGTGGATCAGATAGGATCAGATCACTTGCCGATGGAGTTGGTGTTGCAGATATACAGAGAGGGTGAGTGCGGGGGGGAGGCGATGTTACCTCTGCTCCCTAGGTTAAAGTGGACAAAGTTCGATTCTGTCTATTTTAGAGATAAAGTTGATTCTGAATCACGTAATTTAACTATAACACAAGATTGCGCAGAAAATGTTAATGGTATCATTAAGTGTATTAAAAAATCAGCGGCACAGTCTAAACCATCTAGCAATACTCAGCAGAAATTATCAAAGAAGCAGGAATGGTTCGATTATGATTGTTTAAAAAGTAGGAGGAGGGTATTTAGCTTATTAAATCTATTTAGGAAAACTAATTCAATGTCAGTAAAAGTTCAGTACATTGAAGCTTGAAAACACTACAAGGCTTTAGTCAAAATTAAGAAGAAAACCTATTTTGATAAATTAATTGAAAAAATAAAAGAGGCCAAAGGAGGGAGGGAGTTGTGGGGGGCAATTAATAGCTTTAAATATAGGCAGGCAGCTGTTAAAGGGAACGTGGAAACGAAAAAGTGGGTTGAGCATTTTAAGCAGCTTTTAAATCCGCCATTGTTGTCTGAAAGTTTGTGCTATGCGGAGCCCCTGATATTAGACGAGTTTTTAGACAGTGACTTTAGTTTTGAGGAATTAAAAGCTGTTTTACAAAAGACAAAAAATGGGAAAGCTGCAGGCGCTGACGGCGTTCCGTATGAGTTTTTTAAAAATTGCTCGGAGACTTTTATGTTAAAGTTGCTTGAATTTAATAACATTGTTTTCAAGAATTGTAAAGCTCCAGATAGTTTCAAAAAATCAATTATTTACCCAATATTTAAGAAAGGTGACCCTAATAATGCAAAAAACTATCGTGGATTGTCTTGTATAGATTGTATTTCTAAAATATATACCAGTTTGCTGTACAATAGGCTAAATAGGTGGGCTGTTGAACAGGATGTGCTTTGTGAATATCAGGCGGGATTCAGAAAAGGTTACTCCACCGTGGATAACATTTTCATTCTTTCAAATGCTGTAAAACTAATGACAAATAAGAAAAAAGGTAAATTGTATGCTTTTTTGTAGATTTCTCTGCAGCGTTTGAAACTATTGACCGCAATTCTTTGTTCTATAAACTGTCTTGTCTCGGATTATCCTCTCATATGTTGCGCGTGATAAGGGATTTATATTTTGGGACCAGTGCGGCAGTATGGTGTAAAGAGGGTACTACTGAATATTTTGAAACAAAATTAGGTTTAAAGCAGGGCTGTATTATCTCGCCTTTGTTTTTCTGCCTGTTTGTAAATGACTTAGTAGATTCATTAAGAGGTGGTTGTAACTTTGAGGGAGTAAAAATTAAAATACTGCTCTACGCCGACGATATTGTTTTGATGGCGCCGACTGCTACAAGCTTGCAAATAATGATCCGCGATCTTGAAAACTACTGCAACCTGTGGAATCTGAAAGTCAATCTAGATAAGTCGAAAATCATGGTTTTTAGAAAAGGTGGTAGAATTAGTAAAAGTGAAAATTGGTATTACAAAGGGGAGAAAGTTGAAGTTGTTAATCGGTATAAATATTTGGGAGTTTATATGACACCTAGTTTAACATGGCAAACCCACCTCAAAGAAAAAAGTACTTCCGCGAAATTTGCAGTAAATAGTGTTTGGCATGGTTTTTTAAATAATAACGCAGTACCGATAAGCAAAAAATTCATGTGTTATGCTGCTATAGTTCGAGCAATCTTGTGTTATGGGTGTCAGGTTTGGGGTTTGTGGGAAAACGACTTGGTTAATAGTGTTCTCTTTTACTTTATACGTAGAGTCTTTGGCTTGCCAAACTGCACCCCAAATTACGCGTTATTACTAGAGACAGGCTTGGAAAAAGAATATATTTACACTTTAAATATGCATTTGGGGTATGTTATGCACGTTCTTGCGTTACCGCCAAACCGTCTGCCAAACATAATCGCTTTCGAAATAATAAAGAAAAATATATATTGGAGTAAGGATTGGAAATTATTAGGTAGAAAATACAGAATTGAAGTTAATTTAGACAATCGACCGTTAGATGAGATTAGAGGGCTATTGCTATCGGTGGTTGAGGCGGTGCGGGGGGAGAGTTGGGAGGCATGTGTTCGGGCGGCTAGGTCCGCGCGCTACCACACAACTTACGGATCGCTGGAACGCGACCTTGGTGATAGAGCTTATCTTACTAATAATATGCCGGGTAAAATTATCCGTTGGGTCTTTAAAGCACGCACTGAATCTGTCAATCTTAATTACAAGCCCTGGGTATTAAATATAAATTATAATTGCGCTCTTTGTAATTTAAATGAAAACGAAGATTTGTATCATTTTATTGCAATATGTCCGATTTTAGCTCACCTAAGAAAACGATTCTTTTGAAGAGGGAACTAACTCGCCCAGAATTCATTGATTATATAAACGGGAGGGATTGGCGTGGTTTGGCTAATTTTTTATCAGAGGCTTGGAAGTATAGATGGGAGCTTATACAAGAGTTTAATTTTTAATTTATACTAAGTAAATTGTAATTATAATCATATCTTTGTTAACATGCTGTTTTGTTTGAAGTAGCATATTTCTAGCTGTCATCTCAGCAGACGATCTAATGTGACCATTGCTGATATAAGTGCAAAAAAACAACAAAAAAAAAACATGGAAGCGTAGATTTAGTACAGTATTACTTTAAATATTTATTTTGTATAGCAGGTTTAAATTGTGTATAAGGGTATACAATTTTTATGTTGTTAAAATGATCAATAAAGCACTTTTTTCATTTCATTTCATTAATTTAAACAAAGGAAAACTCCTATCAGATTCAAAACTCCTATCACCATAAAAGAGACAAAAAGACCTTTAAATGTTAGAATCAAAGAAAACAAAGATAACACGAGGAAGGGCTTAGTGGATAAATCAAAAATTGCTCAACACTGCTGGTCTGAAAATCACCAGATGAATTTTGACGAAGCAAAAATAGCACACCGCGAACCTCATTTTTTCAAAAGAAAACTAATTGAAGCTTCATACATAAAACTAGCAGACCAACCAATCAGTCAATCTTCACTTGAAATAAGGCCAGTATGGCTACCAATATTAAACAAAGAATTGAAAGACAGGGAAAATAAAGTGTCAGCAAATAGGGTAGTTACTAACAATTCTGTTCGAAATTCTCACAACATGTTAACCCGTAGCAAGGCCAAGGGGCAAAATCAGGTTAAAAGTTAACTAAAAAACACACACAGACACACGGAATTTGCGTATCACATGTCTCTGTTTCAGGTTTTCGCCACCGGTAGCGCGCTGTGATTTGGTTGGCTGTGGCCGCGGCCATTTCCGCCGCCGCCGCCATTTCCTTTCCTCCCACCAGTCTCAGCTCAGCTGTGATTGGGTGTGGACGTGCTCTCTTCTGTCTGGTGATTCTTGACACTTGTGATTCCTGTGTTATTTTGTGTTATTGTTTTTCCTTCAGCATACTGTTTTTGTGACTGCTTTTACAGTACTCTGTTTTAGCTGTGTTTTTGTCCAGGTTTTCCTGGCTATGTGTTAGAATCTTGTTATGTTCTAGGTTTTCTTCCACCTGAAGACGGGATCAGATTCCAGATCCGGAAACTTCGTGAAACATGTTTTTTACTAATCAGTGATGGCAAATGTCGGCAAAAAACTCAAGTTTTTGTTATGATCTGAAGATAACATAATTTATGCCGAAACGCTTAATCTAATCACAGATTACAGAATCACTATAGGCTGACACACAAATATTTAATTTTTTCATAAAAACGTTTACTTGGATTTTTGGACCAAATTTTGGCAAACCTAAATGTTATAGCCTAAATATTGTTTAAATTTTTAGAAATGAAGCTGGTACTAAGAAACACTTCAGGGGAAACTGTGTCTCTTTACATCCAACCAGAAGAGACATTTCAAGATCTAAAAACACGTGTTCAAGCTGAAGTTGGCATTGCTCTAGATCTGCAAGACTTGACCATAAAAGGAAAAAATATTACTGATAATCAAAGAGTGATTGACTATTTTACAAGTCCAGGTAAGAAAGCTCTTTTGTAAGTTGTTGGCTCTGCATTCATTGATAATTGGGCTTTTTACTAATGATCCTGGCAAATGAATCGGTACACCGTAGTCCAGTGACGGATCTACACTTACTGTCGCCCGGGGCAAAACGAGTTTGGCGCCCCCCCCCCTCTCCACCGGGACCAAATACAAGAAATATACAGTAAAACCTCACTAACTCGACTATTTGTGGACCCAGAGGTTGTCAAGTTTGGGGGTTGTCGAGCTATCCAGAACATTGGAATTTCAATGGGTTTTAATACATGAATACAAAAAAAATATTAGCTTCACATATGAATTTATCACTTACATAAGTATTTTTACATAATGGGTGAACAATCTTTGAAGAAATGTCAAATACTCAACAATCAAAACTGAATGTTTTGTTAAAAATGCTTAATTGAAGATTCTCTGTCAGCTGTTCAAGTGTCGAGTTATACAGACTGTCGAGTTATCGAGAGTCGAGTTAGTGAGGTTTTACTGTATTAGATTCGTAATGTGTCTTTGATGGGATGGATAAGCAAATTATCTTGTATATCATAATATGATTTTATTTTATGGTTCTCATGATTTTTTACAACCGATGTTCATAGACTACGATATTGCCTAACCATATAATATCATAATATAACCGAGATATTTGCCAGCCGCTGTAAAACCAAATAAGCGAGGTGTCTACCAGATTTCACATATGAAACTTCCGACTTTTTTCTGACCTTCCCCTGACTATTTCAAAACAATGCTCGACCAGTGGAATCGGCCATGTTACCTGCCTCCTTAACCTAATAAATTGGGTCCACAATCTTATTTGACGGCCGCAATGCGATCGAGAGGAGAGATTTTGCGGACGCGATATGTCCCAACATGTTTAACAGCCACAATGAGACCAAGAGACTTGCTAGTCACAGAAACACTGAGCGATTTTTCCGGCTGCAATACGTCCGAGAGATTTGCCAGTCGTGGTTTATACGACCACGATTTGACAGCCGCGATGTGACCGCGAAAGGTGTAACCGGCCATAAAAAATGGCAAGCGGTAGTTGCATTGCGACAGATATTTGCCAGCCGTTGTCTAAACGAAAGATTTTTCGGCCGGAATATGTGGTCATGCAATAAATGACGACCTCGAAAATAGCGAAATACATGTTGGCAGTGAAACAATAAAGAAATATGCCTGCCAGCAACGACTGATTATGTGTCCAAGATATTATGGCCAATAGATGTGACGGCCGCGAAAAGAGCAAAAGACTTGTCGTCCATAATGAGACCAAGAGATCTGCCAGCCGCTAAACAAGCAGGTGATTTCCGACCACGAAATGAGCGAGCTATTTTTCGGCCGCAGGACGAGTGAGTGGTTTTCTCGTCATCAAACAACGAGAAATAAGACGGTCACGAAACAGAGATAGGCTTGACCACCACGATGTGACAGATATTTTCTGGCAGTGATGCTACTGAGAGCTCCCCAGATTTGCTGGCCGCAAAACGAAAAATTTATTAATTTGTTTCGATTTTTACTTAACCGGAGCCAGCCAGTTGGGGCGCCCCCGCTGCCCCCCCCTTAGATCTGTCACTGCCGTAGTCTTTTCCAGTAACAAAGCCTGGGCCGTAATGACTACTAAGACGTAAAAATCAGAATATAGATCCCAAAAATAACAGTAATATTTTAACAGTAATATTTTCCTTGATTTTATATCATATTACTATTGGCTTGTTGGGGCAAAAGCCACTAAAAATTAAATACAAATACTGAATATTCAATGTTTCCTTCACACTCATAAATCAGTAACAGTTTGACGGATTTAAACATTTAAAATGTAATGTTAAAGATATTTTGACATTTGCGAGTACTGTATGTATCAGAATTTTATGAAAAGGCTAGTTACTTCAGTATAGTAAAGAGCTGATTTTTTTTGGAACAGTGTCCCTATCCGTCGATCTTAAAACAAACTCAGTTCACTTTGCTTACAATTAAACATATGGACATGGTTTGAAGAAGTTCTTAAGGTTAACATGTTAACTGCCATGTCACCCAATTGGCCCGACTGCCCGACACACTGGTGGAAGAAATTCTGAACTGTCGAGCTGATCGGGCTGACACTGTGCCGCCAGCAGTGTTTGCGTTTTTGACGCTAGAGCAGCATACGCAACCTGGTGGCAATGAGATGAACTGCATTTCTTGTCGATAACTAGGCTATACAGAGAACGTACCTTTTGATTGTTCATCCCCCCAAACCATGTTGTACACTAAGCCAAATCAGCTGATATACTATTGGGCCGGTTGGCCCGACATGCATTTTTTCGGTTTTGTGCTTTTTTCCATAATCTGTAAGAATGTTGTAAAATTAATCAAGACTTAAAATATGCCTCCACTCATAATATTATTAATTTTGCTTTACATATATAGAAGAAACATAACAACTGCCCATATGGAAAAATTTATATTTAAAATATATTTTTAAAAATATATAATAATATATTTTTGAATAAAACGTCAAATATTTGAAATATATATTGAAATATATTTAAATATACAAATTATGGGACCCAGAAAGATATAATCATATATTTACTAAATATATAATTATATATATAATTTATTTCTAAAATATATTTAAATTATATTATTGTTTGTTGTTAATAATATATTATTTTATATTTGTAATATATTTATGTAAATATATTGTTGTTTGGAATAAAAATATATTATAAATATATTTAATTTATATTTCAAAATATGATTTTTTCAATTTAAATGTCAAAACTCTACAAAAAAATTAATAAATTGATATATAAATATATAATATTACCCTTACATTTGATTTTCATGAACAAAAAAAGGGTGACCCCGCTGGGATTCGAACCCCGGACCTTCGCTCTACCTACCCTAACTAAGCCTACATCCTATCCTAACCTAACCTACGCCTTAACCCACTCGGCCAATTCGACTCGTGAGTGACACGGCATAACTTAGGATGTAAAGCTGATTGTGAACGCTGTTTCCTTTTGGAGTTGGAGTTACAATGCTTTTGCGTTGTAGCACTAGTCTATTTTTAATGGACAGCATTCAGTAATTAAATAGTTGCTGTTGTATCTAAAAAACGTTGCTTACTTAAAGTTTATCATAGGAGTTGGTGAAGACTGTAAATGTTCTTTGTATCTTATTTGAAAATTTATTTTAAAGTTTGTCCAAAATAGATGTTACCGTATCGCAGTTCCAACATTTAAGTTTATACACTCCCCTGCTTTCGTCAAGTAATCTTTTTTCTGTTCTGCCGTTGCTTGTGATCGCTTTTAAATCAAATGAATTATTATTATTTTTTAGTTCCATAGGCTATTTTTCTTCCGCATTTTTAAAAGTCTCATACAGTAGATGCTTTGTTAATCGTACATAATCTGATTTAGCATTGGGCATTACATTATGTGTTGAGTGACAGTATATTGAGATGTATTTCAATAGTGTTTCCTTAAATATAAAACATCCTATATAGTATAGGATTGCATAAAAATTGACTAAGAAATATCAATTATTTTACATGTAATTTTTCTTTGTCATTTTTATATGAGTACATTATGGTCAGTACTTTTAAGTTTTCATCTATATTGGTGTAATTATGTTTACTTCATGTATTATGTGTTTGGTATAATTATGTTAGGGTATCTATAAAAGAACTTCAGGGTTTTGAGGCAAAATATTGTTGTGAAGCAATAAGCTTATGTAACTGTTTTATACATGATTAACAGGTTGTATTTTGAATTTTTCTTTAGCAATTTCATAAAGTTCAAAATGGGCTCCCTTGGCGGCACAGAACACATTGTAACGATATTCCACCTCCTTATATGTCCTGGCTGACATTTCTGGGGGGGGGGGGGGGCGGTTGCTATAGAATTAATTATTCTTTGCCTGAGGTGGTCAACATCACGAATTTTCGAAGGATTCTGTGTACCGTAACGACAGATTTAGTTTATACTAGCCAAATAACGCATTGAGCCTTTTGTTGGGCGCTGCCTTTAGCGCAGGAATTCAGACAGCATTTGACAGCCGCGCTAAGTTGTTTCAAGGCCAATGTTCCGCAGCGCTGCCACCTCTTGACAAAAACATTCCCAATTGTTATGAGTTAAACCTTATGAGCTACTCGTTTCAAAGAAATTAACTGCATTTCGCTACCTTCTACAGTTATTAAGATATTAATTTTTAAAATCCCGGAGTTCTTTCATAGATACCCTGTATAAGATGTTCCGCATATTTTGATTTTATGCTTGTCAATTTGTTTAATATATTATAAATATATTTGTTTTTATATTTGCAATATATTGTTGATAATATATTTCCAAATATAAAATTAAAGTTATATTTTAAATATATTCATAATTATATGTTATAAAATATATATGGTGTTAATATATTTAAAATATATATCACTAACAGTATTTCGTAATATATCTGTCTTACTTTAGTTTAAATATATTTGTAATGTATTGCAGAATATATTTCAAAAATATATTTCATTAAATATATTTTAAATATATACAAGAATATATTTAAAATATATATCACTAACAGTATTTCATAATATATACGACTTACTTCAGTTTTAATATATTTGTAATGTATTGCAATATATATTTCAAAAATATATTATATTAAATATATTTGAAATACATATAGGAATATAGTTCAAATATATTTCACTAACAGTATTTCGTAATATATTTTTCTTACTTCAGTTTTAATATATTTGTAATGTATTGCAAAATATATTTCAAAAATATATTACATTATTTATATTTGAAATATATACAGGAATATATTTCAAATATATTTCACTAACAGTATTTCATAATATATTTGTCTTACTTCAGTTTTAATATATTTGTAATGTATTGCGAAATATATTTCAACAATATATTTCATTAGATATATTTGAAATATATATAAGAATATATTTCAAATATATTTCACTAACAGTACTTCATAATATACTCTTACTTGAATTGAAATATATATATTATATGTTTCAAAATATATTCCTAAAATATATTTCATTAAATATATTTTAAATATATCCTCGTATATATTTCAAATATATTTTCAATAAAAACTAAAATAATTATATATGATAATATATTTTATATATATTTTGGTCTTTTTAAATATATTTAAATATAAAATTTTTCCATATGGGTGTGTTTAAATTTTTTTTGCAAATTTTTGAACTTAGTAGTCTCCCAGACAAATGATTACTATTCAGTGTCATTGTGTTGAAAATCAATGATTTATTCACGTTTTCAAACTTCTGCAAACTTATATTTTTTCAATGGAATTGAATGTCATGGCCTGTATAGTAATTCTACACTAATTTACTTTATAATCATGTGGAGGCAAAACATCATAAAAATCCATTTATTATGACTTTTAAAAATAATATCGCAAAATAAAAACATACCTTATAGCATTTTAAGGAAAAATGTGTAAAATTATCGTTAAGTAAATTAAAACTTAAAATATGGTTTCACACAAAAGTTTATTATATTTACTTTATTTCCAAATAAGAAACAGATGTTTTAATTTAAAATGTATTTTTTACAAATTGGTTAATTTATGTAGTCTCACAGATGAATGATTATGATTCACAGGCACAAAAATATATGAATACGATCCTAGGGTTAACAATGCTACAAAACCGAAAAAGTCAATTTTATCTTCATTAGTCATCACTTAATTTGGTAATTAATCTTAAAAGTACCATAGAATAAATGACAGTGTTAAAAGTATCAATTAATAATTAAATACGAGTATTTAATTAATAATTAAATACGAGTATTTAATTAATAATTAAATTTTTGATTAATAATCAAAAAAATATTAAATACGAGGGCTGCTATTTTTATTTCTGGCCTAACAATGAAAAACCCATACAAATTAACCAAAACTGTTTTATTGCTTTTCAAAATACTCTCTAGCAAGATTAATACACTTCTGCATGCGTAGGAACCAATTTTCGAAACACTTCTTCACTATCTTCACTCTGATTGAGGCAGCTCCAAAACATGAGATTTGAACGCAGAAACTGCTTCTTGAGGAGTAGAAAATCATTGACCACGTAGTTTATTCTTTATAGTTGGGAACAAAAAGAAATCTTCAGGTGCTAAATCAGGGATTTAGGGCGGGTGGCCCATTAATTTGATCTTTTGGTCTGTCAAATACTCCTTCGTTTCAGCCGATGTGTGAGAGCTTGCATTGTCATGATGGAGGATGATTCGCCTCTTCTGAGATTTTTTATGAATTTCTCCAAAGACTTTTGGCAAACAAATAGTTGTGTACCACTCAGAATTGACTGTCTTACGTTGCTCTAGCGGCACTGTGGCCACATGACCAGTTATACCAAAAAAAAACAGGCAACCATTTGTTTTGAAGCGCTCCTTCCTCGAACAACTTTGTTTGGATTGGGCTTATCTCGAAACACCCACACAGTTGACTGCTGTTTTGTTTCAGGCTCATATGAATATATCCATGATTCATCACCCGTGCAGATATTATACACAGCTTTCGATGTACCTTGGGCAAATTTCTTCAACATTTCTTTGCACCAATTGACGCGAGCCTCCTTTTGAGCATTTGACAGATTATGTGGGATCCATCGTGAACAAATCTTTTTTACAGCCAAATGATCATGCTATATCTTATTGATGCTAGTCATACTAATGCCCAGTGATTCCTTAATCTCACGATATGTCACATGACGATCTTGTTAGCGAATTTCCCCTATAGGGAAGAAGCTATTACCGTAGGTCTCATGGTAAGACCTAAGCTCGGGACCACTATAACTTTTCGTTTTGGGGCCCCCAGAAGCAAAAAACTCTATTCGTTCGAATTTATATATATATATATCTATATATATATATATATCTATGTGTCTGTTAGCACGATAGCGGCCGCAAAAATGGTCCGATCTTTATGAAATTTGGTACGGACATGTAAAGTGGTAATCAATTGGACGAGTTCGTGAACCAGCCCGATCGAACCACCGGAAGGGGGGGTAAAGGGGGATAAACCCCCCCAAAAATGGGTTTTTTGAGTTTTTTACATAGAAAAATAAAATTTATCAAATTTTTGTAGGCACCATTGAATTCAGCTCAAAAAAACAAATAATTTAGTATTTTGAATCACTGCTCTATGCCCATTGGTTACCGAGATATTGAAAGTGGTAAACACAGTACGTTGTCCCAATGTTAACCTTATGGGAAATAAGTAAAATTCTATATCTCGCTTATTTCTCAACATATCTTGATAAAACTTGGTAAATGGCTTCTTCTAGTTCAGATCTACTAAATATTGAATTAAAACCATCCAGTTTTAATATACCTGTAGCAGCAAACCTGCATACTCATTTCCCATGTTATTCTTATGGAGCTTAACAAAACATGTCAAATCTTGCTATGTTTGCTTGAAATACGTTGTTTTGCATTTGAAATTCGCTGAGTATGCAGGTCTGCTGCAACGGGGGTATTTTATCAGTTCAAGCACAGCATCAATGTTTTCTGGCACAACCACTGATTTTTGACGGCCTTCACAGGGTTCATCCAGAAGAGAGCTTCGGCCACGATTAAATTCATTATACCAGTTTTATGTGGTGCTGTAGGATGAGGCTTCATTTCTATACAAAGATGAAAGTTCATCGTAGCACTCTTGTCTTGTTAATCCACATCGAAAGTTGTGAAAAATTATTGCACGGAAGTGTTCAAAGGGTTAGTTGAGTTTTCAACACAACATGAAATTTAAAAACTACTGTAAAACACACTAACAGCGCTAAAATGACCAAATGTCATAAGTGGGGTTAAGTTCAACAAGGAAAAGATTCCGCCGGAAACACCAGCTGGCGCCTAGCAACAATCAGTATTGCCAAGGCCAAAAACTTAAATAGCAACCCTCGTACTTATGCAGAGATTAATATTTAATAGATTATGTCTAAAACTCCTGTTTGGTTAATTTTAGGCTCTATTATAAATAAAGAAATTCTAAAATTAGCAATCCAATAAAGGGGTCCCCCCAAACCTTTTTCTATATTTTTTTCAAATATAAAATTAGTGTTGTGACCCATTATTTCGAACTGGATTTTTTCACTGATTACAATGTCGCAATCCGTATTTAGTGAATTTCCTCTATAGGGAAGAAGCTATTACAGTAGGTCTCACGGTAAGATCTAAGCCCGAGACCATGATAACTTTTTGTTTCAGGGCCCCCAGAAGCAAAAAACACCATTCGTTTGAATTTTAGTGAATTTCTCCTATAGGGAAGAAGCTATTACCGTAGGTCTCATGGTAAGACCTAAGCGCGAGACCATGATAACTTTTCGTTTCGGGGCCACCAGAAGCAAAAAACACCATTCGTTTGAATTTTTATATATCTATCTATCTATATGTATACCGGGTGTCCCATAATAGTCCCCCCTTTTTTAATTTTTTAACGGCTGTAAATTTGCAAATGAGCTTCGATACAACGTAACTAGGGTACTGTGAAGTACTTTTTGGTGGGATTTTCAAATTGACCCTGCACCCCTGAAAGGGATTGCTGGGGGTAACGAAAATTTTTCAAATGGCAACCCCTATTGAGTGACACATCATTTTAAAGGTCTTGTCAAAAGGAACTCTTTGGTAAAAACTGAATTCAAATATCTCAATTTGTTTTGAAATAGCGGCCATTTTTGTGTCAATAATAAATCCACGAAACGACCTGTAACTTGTAGGAAAAAAATAATACTTTTTTGTTCCGATTCCGAATTTGAAATCTGTATATTTTTAGCTTTAAAATGATATGCTCATATTTTAAAAATTTTCAATTTATTCCAATTTTTTAAAATGAAAATAAATATTGTTGGGACAAATCAAATTCCTTAAAGGAGTGGCATATGCAGTGTTGGGTAAGCTACTTTTAAAATGTAGCTCGCTACAGCTACAGCTAAATGTTGTAAAAAATAGCTTAGCTACAGCTACAGCTACAGCATTTAAAAAGTAGCTAGCTACAGCTACAAAAAATGGTTACAGCTACAGCTACTTTTTTAGCTACTTTCGCGACCCTTTCCCTGCTTGAACAGTGGTTTATAAATTTAACACCCAGCTCTAGCATTTAATCTCTTTCCCCCATGTTTATTTCTATTACATAAATATAATTAAATCAAACTAGTCACAGTTTTCAAATTTATTAGTCATTGTTATCAAAATAGATGATTAGATGGTCTAAGTGTTGAATGAAATGACACACATTAAAATAGGATAATAAACCCAAAGATTTAATGTGAATAATACATTATCCTATTACAATATTATCGTATGTTCAAATCAGACTTAATTCACCATTATAATTAATTATTACACAAAATGATACTAAAAAACAAACTGAAAATATTTAGATAATATATTTTCTTGAAAACTAAGAGTTTGTTATCAGTCAAGCTTTGACTCAGTCAACTTTCTTACCAGACCTTGAATTTTTATTTCCAAATTTGATGTTTCTCCACAACTTGCCTCAACTATGTTCTAATTGTATTATAACATAATTATGTTGAAAAAATTTTTAAAATAAGATGATAAACCCTAAGATTTAATGTGATTAATACATTATGTTCTTACAATATTATTATCTATTCAAATCAGACTTAAAATAGCGATTATGATCATTACTCAAAACGACACTAAAAAATAAACAGAAAATATTTAGATAATATTTCCTTAAGAACTTAAAAGTTTGTTATCAGTAAAGCTTCGACTCAATCAACTTTCCCACCAGTCCTTGGATTTTTAATTTCCAAATTTGATGTTTTTCAGTACTTAACTAAATTATGCTCTAATTATATTTTAACATTATTATGTTAAAGAAAGTTTAAGGAGTTTTTAGCTTCCTATTCAATATAGCACCCATTATACTTTAATAAAAGCAGGTGCTCAAAATTTCTATCTGTTAATTTAGCTCTTCTTGAGCCGAACACATTTCCACCCGCACTAAATAAGCGTTCGACTGATGCACTAGACGGAATAGGGGTATTTAACCTGACTGCATGTAAGTATAATGATTTATACATTGTTAATGTCTTAAATTATTTTACTCCTTCACAAATATATCTCTCTAGTTCTTCAAGCCAGTGAACCCCTGAATTGGAATTGAAATTGAAAAAGTTCTTGCTCAATTTGAAGTCTTCCTCTTCTTCCTCTTGTTCAGTCATCTCTTGTTCAGGTCCTTTGGGATCTTCTGTCTGCCCTCTCAAGACTTCCTCCATCCACCCCCTTGCCTCTTGTTTTTTGATGGGGTCGTCAATCCAGGCCAACTTGAACCTGAAAGCCAAAACCCATTACATAATTTCAAAGAAAAGGAATAAGTTTACTTCAATTTTTCTAACTATGTAAATCATCAAGTTAAAAACATGATTTAAACTAGAACACATAAGTGGTCTTGGCGGGGAAACATCAAATTTGTTTATTTCAAAACCAAGGTCCGTAGCTCAGTCATTTACTGAAAAAATAAAAATAAATTATAGTTATGGTGATTGATTTAAAATATCTTTTTTGATGTATATTTCAACACACCAAAAAACCCCATTGGTTGAGAATGGTGGAAATGGGAAAATGGTTGAGAAGTGGCCACCATCTTGGATTTTTTTAGGTTTTCTTTAAGTATCATAACAACTAATAACCTTTAGTATACTCTATTAAATTAGAAAATCACAGGAAATAAAATTTCCAGCACCATATAATGAGTTTAGTTTAGTACAACCTTTTACAGGATAACCACTCATTTTATTAACATCTCAAAAATTATTCCTTCAAAAATTAAGAAGTACAAAGAAATTTTTTTGTAAAATAAATGCCTGACAGGGAAATACCTGTTCACCTTAAAAGAAAATAAACTACATTCATGTAATCATGACAAAATTTCCAGTAATATGACACCTCGGTAGTTACTACACAAATATGTAGTTAGACTACTACAACTTTTTTGTGAGCTCGTCCACACCTTTATTTTGAACCAATCTTTATGACTTTTAGGTGTGTAATGTTGCACTGAAAATTCTGATTTTAAGTTTACTATCAAAGATGAGGAATATTTAATAGATTTAATTCATTTATACTGACCGTGGGTGAAAACATGCCGAAAGAACGAGATCTTTATCCCACAAATCATTTTTGAACCTGGTTCTCACTCCATCTTTTACAGCAGTGGCCAAAACAGAGCAATATTTCAGAGAGCGTTTCTCTTTTACATCCAGGTAGCTCAAAAGTTTGTGAAGTGTGGGTAGTAAATACCCAATTGCAATATTCTTGTCGGTAAATGTTCACTTTACAGTACTACCTCCGAAATTGAAAGATTTTTTTTTCAAAATGTTGGAAATAACGCGCTGATTCTGAAAATAATAGTTTTTTCCCGCGGAAAACGTCGGAAAATGCCGGAAAATCAGGAAAACCGGAAAAAGATTTTCACCCAAAAAATGGGTCATGTGGGTGCTCAAATTAATCAGGAGAACGAGCTGAACAAGAATATGTAAGAATTTTCAAGATACGTCGGATACTAACGGAGATACGGCCGGAAAAGCGTCGGAAAAGCCGAAAACAAACTTTGTCTAAAACATATCATGTGGGTACTCAAATTAAAGGAAATTACACGCTGAACAACATTCTGTAATAATTTTCATGATATGACGTACAATAGTCGAGATAAAGCCAAAAAACATAAACATTGATAAACCAACTTTTGTTAAAGTTATATGAAGATGGATTTGGCTGGAATAACCTAGATAGGGATTGGTTATGTTAGTTTAGGTTGTATTTGGTTTGGTTAGGTTAGGTTAGGTAAGGTTAGGTTATGTTAGGTTGTGATAAGTTACATTATTTTATGTTACATTAGGATTGGTTTAAAACGTTAAAGTTAGGTATGGATAAGGTTGGTAAAGTAAGAATGCGATATTATAATCCTAATCTAACAATACCAACCCTAATTTAACTTAACCAAACCTAATAAAACATAACCAAATCCAATAAAACCTAACTAAACCTAATCTAACCAAATCAAACCAAACCTAACATAGTCTAACATAACCTAACTAGACCTAACATAGTCTAGCCTAACTTAAACTAACCTAACCTAACCAAACCTAACCTTAGATCCCACAGTTTAGCGTAACTCACCTAAAATTAACCCATTTTGTGCAAATCTATGTCTTTTCCGGTACTTTTTCGGCCATAACTCCGTTATTATCCATCTGATTTTGAAAATTCTTGCATATTCTTGTTCAGCTCATTCTCCCGATTAATTTGAGTACCCACATGACCTACTTCCAAGCCAAAAAATATTTTTCCGTTTTTCCGATTTTCCGGCATTTTCCGACGTTTTCCGCGGAAAACGACTATCATTTCTGGAATCAGGGCGTGATTTCCTACATTTTGAAAAAAAAAATTTTCAATTTCGGAGGTAGTACCGTAAAGTGAACATTTACCTTCTTGTCGCCTTGCAAAATGTCTAATGATTTTGTCAGAGGATCGAGGACATCAGCATACTCCTGAAAATATAAAATTAATTTTTACAGACAAAAAAATTGGTAAATTTTATTTTTTTAAATTTAGTTTTCCTTTTGTTGTTAAGGTGTTTCCTTGGCTGGAAATAATATTACCAACTGCTTTTGCAAAACTTTACTTTTTTAATTCATTAATAATGGTCATAGAGACCAATCTAAACCCCTTCACCCCAAGACTCCAGTCAATCATGAGAAGGCCCTTCCCCTCCCCTCTTTTAAAGTCTGATAACCAATAAGAGGAGTCTTGATTTTCAATGTATGTATAGGGCCTACTAACAAAACAATATATTTAATGTAGAAAAAAGTTCAAAATTCATAAGTCAGTTGAAAAAGATTTAGTCCTCAATAATTTAAGAAATTCTGACTATAAAATACAAAATCAACTTGATTGAAAATCCAATGTAAACTATTTTCATTCAATAAAATTTGAAACTATGACAATGACATACATGGTAAACACAATATAATACTAATAACAAAGGTACTAAAAAACCTATATCTTTTACACTGTGTCATTGGGGAAACCATGTATGCATGATCAGTAACAGTTTCTGTTTTTTTCTCTTTGTAAAAAAAACTAAATATTTTCGTTATGATGAAATTTATAGAAATTCAAATTCATAGACAGTTAGAGAACAGCAATTAATGAAGCAGCAGTCATATAACCATGATGTAAAGGTAAAAGAAAGAGGAGTGCACAATCAGCTGATATGACGTAGTTGGGCTCACGGAAATAACAGACCTAGCGGAATTACAGCAGAACTAAGACTGTACAGGAAAACTGTTGTTTGAGTTGTATTAACTGATTTTTATTGTTGTCATCGTCTGCGCTAGTTGTGTGAGCCCAACTACGTCACACCAGCTGACACCGCACACACCTTTTTTTTTTCTTTACACCATGGTCATAACCACTGCTATTAAAACATAGAAAAAAGGTGAATATTTAGAAATGTAAACATCCTAATCATCAGCCCAATGTAATCACTTAGGCCATATTAACTTGAAAAAGAAGACAATTGATGATAAAATTGTTACCTTTAGGCCTACTTACTTTCAAGAACTCGATTTCAGCTGCTTTAAATCTAGGAAGACCTAGCTCATCACAGATCATTTCGATTTTATCCATTTTTTCGCCTTCAAAAAATTTACAAAGCCAAGACACAGCATTATGAAAAGAGTGCCATCTTGTTCCTACAGGAACTTTCAGATTTACACCCAAATGTTGTCGAATGGAGTCAGCTGCCTTTGAGCTCTGCCTTGATTTATTCCACAGACTCTGGCACTTTGCAAAAGCAGCTCTAGATATTTTTTTATAAACTGCATCAGTTTCAGCTGCTTTTTCCACATCTTTTGTAGCTATCAAATTCAGCATATGAGCAGCACATCTCCTGTGTGGCGGTAAGGATATCTGTTCAAATGTTTCTTCACCTTCCTCATTCTGTAGAATATCATCTAAGGAAATTGGAGTGATTTCAGTTTCAAATTCTTCTTCCTCCTCAAAATCTTCCTCTAACACATTTTCATTTCCAAAGGTTTTGAATGCTTTAATAAAATTTGTCCCACTGTCTGTAACGGTCATCATTGTTTTGTTTTGAATCTTATATCTAACTAAGACTTCAGATATATTTTTTCCTAAAACATCATACGTGTGACTTCCCAAAATTCGACTGCATGCTAAGGCGACATTCCGTCGCTCTAGAGTGTTTGGGTCGATCCAGTGGCAAGTAATGCCTAGAAAAGACTTGTAATGTGCGGTCCAGCAGTCTGCTGTAATACATACATGGCTGACTGATGACAGGTCATGATCAATGCGATTGATCATGACTGAAAACAATTCATCAATTTTCTTAACTAGGGTCTTACGACTCATTAGCTGAGCTTTTGTAAGTGTTCTCCAAAGGTTTTGAAAAGAGGGCCTTTCGACCTCAGAAAAGCTGTGCATAGCGTCGACAATCCATGCAACTAAAGCCTTCTCAACATTGGTTTTACTTGACGAAGGGTGGGCATCACAATAAAGTTTACTTTGTTTGAGTTTTAGTGATTTGTTGTCATCACTTTCTGTCGATTCTGACATAGGGCTCTTTCTCGCTCCCTTTCTTTTTTGTATTTTTTCTTTTAAAGTTTTGAGGTGTGTAGGATGTTTTCGCTGTAGAAATACAACTTAAATTAAACTGTGACAGAGTGTACACCGAACATAACTTTACTTTACAAGATAAAATCCAGCCCAATCCAATCTGGGGTAGGCTAATTATTTGTTTTCCCATACTCCCCTGAAATTGAAATTTTTGTTTGAAAATGTAGGAAATTTCGCCCTGATTCCTGAAATGGTATTTTTTGGGGGGGGAGGGGGAAACGCCCATAAAACTCCAAAAAATTGGAAAACAGAAAAATGGGTTTTTTTAAATCAGTTCATGTGGTTCCTCAAACTAACTGGAAGAGCGAGCTGAACATGAATAGGCCTATGTAAGAATGTATATGATCTAATAAACGGTAATGAAGATAAAGCAAAAAATCAGAAAATTACTAGGCCTAATCAACTTTTGGTTTGGCTAATTTTGGTTGGGCCTATATGATTAATGGAATAGATTGGAATAAGAATGATTAGGCCTATGTTAGATTAGATTGATTGAAGTTAGGTTAAGTTATGATATATTGAGTCAAGTTTGGTTAGGCTACATTAGAATTATTTTATCAAGCATAAATTTAGTTAAGGATAAGGTTCAAGGGATTGTAGCATGACTCTTAGACCCTAACCAAATATTACGTTACTTATCTCAAACCCATAGTATTCTTGTTCGGCTCACTCTCCAAAATAATTTGAGAACCCGTACCCACATAACCTACATCCAAAACAAAATTTTTCCCTTGTTTTAAAATTTACATTGTTTTCTCGCCGCAGCCGAGAAAAAAAAACTTATCATTTTAGGAATCATTCCAAAATGTCCTACATATCAGTAAAAGAATTAAATTTGAGAGGAGTAGGTACCTACTAGAAAATGCATCTGCCTAATCATCGGCTAGGTAACAGACTGTAGCAGATTTGGACAATATAGGCTAGGTTATTAATAGTACTCAGGTATGGTAGAAAAAACCATAATTTGAGCTGATAGGCTTAGTCTATGGTTGCTAAATTTGAGTTGCTGACTTTGTCTTATTGAGTAGGCTAGCCTATGTATCAATAAAAGCCTTATTAAGTTTGCGATGTAATCGATAAAAGCAAATGAAAGCTCATTGTTCTAAAATGCATTAAAAAAATATTTAGACCAACGTAGTTTAAGTTTAAGGCTTTGGTTTACAGGTTCTTCAGTTCTGTGACAGAAAATTTCAAAACCGAGTTCAGGTTTTTTTAAATAGACTATGGTATGGAATGAATTATGTTATTAGGACTTTTACAACTGAAGCCATCTTACAACTTATCTTAGGCCTATTTCTCTTTTTATTTTTAATAGGCCTCATAGGCTAAGGGCTCGAATCCTTCAAGACTACTTTGCTGTAGACTTAACCTCATAGCCTAGGTTACTAACTTTATACCACTCACCTCTATGTGAAGCTTCATATTGAAAGTCGAATTTTTAGAAACGCTAATTTCGTTTTTCAAGCAAAGCTTACATTTAACTAAAAAATTTCCTTTGTCGTTTACTTTAATAACTTGGAAAAACTGCTCGTAGTGCGGCCACGGGAGGGCTAGGGACGGACCAGCGTCGGCATGAGCTACACTATCACTCATTGTGGACTTGTGGGTATGCAAATGGATAACTGCACAGTACTTGTCTGTTTTAGTACCAGTACTTATTATAAATTATGTTAGTAACTAACAGATGCTTGATGCTCTAAAAATAACGCTTGGCTCGAAGGTGTATTCATTCATTGTTCGAAGTGAGATCGCACAGCAATCAGAAAGCAGAAGCATTGCAGAAGCGAGAAGCAGAGCAGACGAATATGCATCGGCAATCGGTGGCCACAGGAGTCTGTTATGGTGCGAGGTCACTATCCACGAACAAGGGCGAATCTAACTCGTCCATACATTCGGCGAAACTGCTGCGGACTTAGTAAGGGGAACGAGTCAAGCCCAGCGCATCAGTTTGAGTACACGTACCATTAAATGTTGGTCTTTGGTCAGAGACAATTAATTGAACATGAACAAAAAACCAATTTAGAATTCCAAATCAATACCACAAATAAAGATCATCACTTTGTCTCGGAATCTTTGTACGATTTACTGGATCGTAAAAAAGGCAAAATACAATTCCGAAAGTAGCGTCAAAATCCGCTACAAGCTACATCAGTATGTAGCTCGCTACAGCTACAAGCTACGGATTTTAAAAAGTAGCGGCGCTACGGCTTTCGCTACAAAAAAAGTAGCTCGCTACTGTAGCGCCGCTACTTGTAGCGCGCTACTCCCCAACACTGGGCATATGTCATATCAGTTTAAAGCTAATGTCACAAGGATTACAAATTTGGAATCAGATCAAAAAAGTATTAATTTTTTTACAAGTTTCAGGTCATTTAATGTATTTATTATTGACATAAAAATGGCCGCTATTTCAAAACAAATTGAGATATATGAATTCTGTTTCTACCAAAATGTTCCTTTTGACAAGACCTTTAAAATGATGTGTCACTCAATAGGGGTTGCCAATTGAAAAATTTAAGTTATTCCCAGCAACCCCTTTTAGGGGTGTGGGGTCAATTTGAAAATCCCACCAAAAAGTACTTCACAGTACCCTAGTTACGTTGTATCGAAACTCATTTGAAAATATACAGCCTTTAAAAAATTAAGAAGGGGGGACTATTATGGGACACCCGGTATATATATACACTGTGTGTCCCAAAAGTCCCGGGGTTTAATATCTTTTAGAGTAAGCCAGATATCAAAACAATATTTGGCATACCTTCTAGTACTAGAAGAAACTACTTTTTGATGTATGTGTCATTTCTGCCCCTGCCCCCAAAATTGGATTTTGGGGGGTAGCCCCAAAATTTTAAATGTAAACCCCCATCTTGCGACTGCTTATTTTAAAGGGCTTGTTAAAAGAAACGCAATGCCGCTAACCGGAGGTCGATATCATGCTCCAGTCCAAAATGGCGGCCGTTCAAAAATTTAAAAATGCCGTGCGTAAATTAAAACTGAGTACAGTACACCTCGGATTATCCGGACCCCACATTATCCGGATCCCGGATTATCCAGACCGGGCTATCGGAGAAATTAAAAAATTAAAATCACGGCAAAATTACGATTTTAGCGAGTTTACTGGTGAAAGTGGCTTAAAAAAGTAAAATGCAAATGTAATACATTACTGTACGCATTTGGAATCACAATAATTACAGGAATTGCATTCCCTAAACAGTACATTACAGGATTTTCGTGAATATAGTTTTCTGGATCGCTACTTGGGGAGCTAGCAGTACAGTACTGTAATAAAAAAATTAATTTTGCGAAATTTATTACTGTCTTTAGATGTGTTACGGTATTTCTTAAGAAGACTTGCTGTGGTAAATTTGGTGTTACTTTAAGTTTTGTCATGATTATTTCAAGTTTGAATGATTTGGAGTTATGATTATTTAATCTCATAATAAATTAAATATTTTAATCTAGTGTTTTATTCCAAACCTTAACCGTAAGTACGGTAAAGTTAACATTATATTCGTATGAGTAATAATGAAGTTTAGTTCCTAAATTTGTTTCAAAATGAAACTCCTGTAAAATTTGAAAGATTAATATGATGTACACTCTTGATACGCCGTTTGCAGCATCAATCTGGTGTTTTATTCCAAACCTAAATCGTAAGTACGGTAAAGTTAACATTATATTCATATGATTAATAATGAAGTTTAGTTCCTAAATTTGTTTCAAAATAAACTCCTGTAAAATTTTAAGGACTAATATGTTGTAAAGTCTTGATATGCCGTTTGCAGCATCAATTTAGCAAGGACTAAGGTACGCGATCGCCATCTAGGTGATATTTTAATGACCTCGGATTATCCGGATTTTTTGCTATCCGGATCGGTGTTCCGCCACATTAATCCGGATAATCCGAGGTGTACTGTATTTTCTGTGTTCAGCAATTCACATTTAAATCGAATAAGAACCACCAGAACACATATCAACTACTTAAAAGATACAAAAATAATAATTTCTTGTTGTCATTATCAAGGCTCAACCCTCCAAAATGGTTTTGGGGGTGGGGGTTTGTCCAACCAATTCCAATATCAATTCACATTGTATGACCACTCATTTTAATTTTCTGGGTAAAAAATAAGCCAAAGCTTGTTTTAATGAAATTTCAAAAAAGTTACCTAATACTTATAAATTTTGTAGGGTTTCCCCACCCCCCAAAACCATTTTGGAGGGTTGAGCCTTGATGATGACAACAAGAAATTATTATTTTTGTATCTTTTAAGTAGGAGTTAAAATGTGTTCTGGTGAACACACAACGTAACTAGGGGCAAAGACTCCCATCATTATCTGTGCTTATATACTAGCAGTTCCCGTGGCTTCGCTCACGACAAACACTAAAGTCTAACCTTGATTTGACGAAACTGAAGGGACTAAATAAAAAAAAGGTTATATCAAGGAATTTGTAATGTAGAGGTCTGTTCACGTGTTGTGGCGTTGTATAGGTTTAAAAAACAGCTAAAGTCATATTACAGTCGATGGTGTAGGTTTTTTTTACAGTCATAACTCAAAAACGGCAAGACCGATTTTAACCTTAAATGTGTCAATTTTAAGGTATGTCTATGCTTATTTGCCAATATAGCTTAAAATTGTTAAATAGGGTATCAATAAAGTACAATAAAGAGCTGAATGTTCGGAACATGTGATAGATGTAAAAGAAAGAAAAACACTAAAAGTTAAAATGTTTGTAGGATAAGAAAAAAAACAGATTAAACATGGTCAAAGATTACAGCTATATAAAACACTAACATACAACTGTAAAAATATTACAACCAGCTGCTTGACTTTAGAAAGTCAGCTTGATCCGTAAACTCCAACAAATATTCCAATCGGACTGAAAAATGAAAGTGGCGCCATCTCGTTTTCGGCACGGGAACTACTCATTTTTCCGAAAGGTTTCCCTACTTAGAGGGTTATGTATACATTGCATATATGGGCGATTTTTAATATATTTTGAAAGGTCAACTACAGATTTCAGCACTTGTTTTTCCTGTGGAAAACCAGGATACCCACGAATTAGATGAAAAAGCAATTCGCCAAACTATTTTGGGTGATGAATACATTAAGGACGTCCTAAGAGAAAAACTATAACCCCCACTGCCTAAATAAAGATTGCGTCACATTTTATGATTAAACAAATAAGGTACAGAAACGATGATGGATTAAACGTAAACCATAACTAAATGTAACTTTTGTATAGTGAGTATGACCTAAATAAATTGACAAACAACCATAAAAACATGATGAAGAGAATCAAATTATAAATAAGCTTAAACAACGTATCCCAATGTGAAGCTAATTACCCTCTGCTTGACTGAATAAAAATTGGAAAAGTAAACAAAAGATCATCCATTACACTTATACACACTTATTACACTTATTTGGGAGTATTTCAAAATGTTGAGTCCGCTAACAGACCCTTAAAACTTGGAGATTTTTATAATATTTATAATATTACAGCACAGTCTGTCGGTGACTAACTAAACTACCGTATCCCTTTCTTTCAGTCTCTCGTCTCTCTTAGTTTCAAGACTCAACCACCAAAGGCAGCACGCTCTTCAGGCTTAAACCATAGAGGTCGAATTAGTATAAACGCCAAATCATCGTATCAGGCATAATTTCGACAACTCCCGCTGCCGAAATAAAGATGGTGCCATATACTGTATTTATGATTAAACAAATTAGGTTTAAATAGGTTAAAATTAGGTTTAAAATTAAACTAAATGTAACTTTTATATACTACATAATTATGTCCCGTAAAATAAATCAACAAAACCAATCATAAAACCGTGATGAAAGAAAGCAAATTATAATCAGCTGTAGCAGCGTATTTTGTACATTTGTCAAGCTAACTTCCAGCTGCTTGATTGAATGAACATTGAAAATGTAAACAAAAGATCATCCATAACAATTTTATATGGGAAAATTTGAAAACTTAGACCTCACCAAAAACCCCTTTATACTACGAATTATGTAAAATCCTTTCTTAGCGGATGCCTACGCCTTAAAAGGAACGTCCACGCAAAATTTCAAGGTCCTAGGTCGTATAATTTGGGCTGTGCGATGATAGGTGAGTCGTATTTGACAAATATATAGTAGATTATACATATATATATATATATATATATATATATATGTATGTATATATAAGCTCGATATACACGCTATAAGCACAATATATATGTCTGTAAGCACGATAGCGGACGTAAATACGGTCCGATCTTAATGAAATTTGGTACAGACATGAAAAGTGGTAATCAATCGGATGAGTTAGAAAACCAGCCCGATCGGACCATCATAAGGGGGGGGTAAAGGGGGATAAACCCCTCCAAAGATGGGTTTTTTGAGTTTTTTACACGCAAAAATATAAATTATCTAATTTTTGTTGGCACCATTGAATCTAGCTCGAAAAAACAAACAATTTATTATTTTGAATCATTGCTCTATGTCTATTGGTTACTGAGACATTGAAAGTGGTAAACACAGTACGTTGTCCCAATGTTAACCTTATGGGGAATAAGTAAAATTCTATATCTCGCTTATTTCTCAAGAAATCTTAGTAAAACTTGGTTTGTGGCTTCATCTAGATGAGATCTAATGTTTAATAGTCTGAAATCCCCGATACTTCCATTTTTGTGGCAGCAAACCTGCATTCTCATTCCCCATGTTATCAATGGGTAATAAAAAAAATTCTATATCTTCTTTATTTCTAAACATATCTTGATAAAACTTGGTTTGTGGCTTCTTCTAGTTAAGATCTATTAAATATTAAAGTAAAACCAACCAGGTTTAACATACCTGTTGCAGCAAACCTGCATACTCATTCCCAATGTTATTCTTATGGAGATTACAAAAAAATGTCAAATCTCGCTATGTTGGGTTTAAATATGTTCTTTTGCATTCAAAATTCACCGAGTATGCAGGTCTGTTGCAACAGGGGTATTTATATATATATCTGTCTATCTATCTAGGCCTACCAATGTATATTCAGGATTAGGAAAAAGTGTTGATACCCCCACCTAACTTTTTAATGCGTCATAGTAGGAAAACCAAACACAGCATACCTTCACAGAATTAAAAACTGCACTTTTTAACGAGTGTCCTATTTTCGCCCCCACCCCCAAAATGGGGCCCTTTGAGGGCATCCCTAAATTTTTAAATCCAAACCCCTATCGAGTGACCCCTCATTTTAAAGGGTCTGTCAAAAGAAATACAATGGCACAAACCGGAGGTCGATATCACCTCCCTAACCAAAATGGCGGCCATTTCAAAATTTGAGATGGGTAACAAGCTGAAGTTGGATACCCCACCTTAACTATTAAACGGGTTATGTTAGGTAAACTAAACTCAGCTCAACTTTATTCGACTTAAAACTGTACTTTTTTTGTAGCAAAAACAGCTCTGTCTCAGCTCCCAAAATGGGGCCTTTGGGTGCAGCCCCAAATTTTTAAATGCAAACCCCTATCGAGTGACCCCTCATTTTAAAGGTTTTGTCAAAAAAAATACAATGGTCCAAACCGGAGGTCATTATTACCCCCTTACCAAAATGGCGGCTATTTCAAAATTTGCGATAGGTAAACAAGGTAAAGTATGGGTACTAGGGTGGGCCGAAAAAAGTAAATTTTGTCCGATCAAAAACGTGTATGTCTTAAAAGTTGTGTAGTAGGCCTAGTATGAACAGCATAAAATATCAAGCCTGAGAGATTATATCTTTAGACTGCACAAACCGTGTAAAGTTTTAATGTTTTGTAAAAAAACTGAAATTTTGCGAAATTTTTTTTATATATTTCATTTTGTCCTATTGTAAACATGTATGTCCCATAAGTACCACCAAAAAGTCAAAATGCCTAGTGTAAATTAATAGCCCCAAGCAATATCTTTTGACTGCGCAATCAGCTTAAAAAATCAGTTATTTAGCAAAAAAATCAAATGTACTCAAAATACAAATATAATTATTTTCTCGATATTTTTGAGAAATACTAAGGTAAAATGGTCAAAATAAAGCTCTGGATATTGTTTAAAGGTTGTATTTCCACCTCAAAATTTTTTATGCATAATTTAAAACATGTACTGACAGCTCGAATACTATAAATATAAATTTTCCACTACCCTCCTTTTATTCAAAAAAAATTGGGATTCATTTTTTTGACTATGATTTATTCTATGCTGTTTTTTTTTATTTTCTGTCTTTTCGTTCCATATCGTGCGTGTCTTCGCTATTTACCTATACATCTACCCATAACTCAATACCTAAATTGATTTTTGAGATCTTGGACTTCGTAACACCAGCATTTTCTGTACCCAACTTATTTCGAGCTGCAATGATTCGCTTGATGGCAAGCTGGTGGATGTTTTTTCTGCTGTCTGTAAACATTGCAACTAAGACGTTCTCGGGTTGGCAAAGTAGCCAGCAACCACTGTACTGTAAAAGGTTTAGTATTACTTCCTTGTGTTCATCTTTCATGTAACTCGAGAATTAGATCATTTTCCACAAATTGATCATCTCTTCTTGTAGTTTCGAGTTATATTTTATCATGAACGAGCTTAATGCATACGATCTTACAACGTATGTGGCCCGCTCTTTCAATATCTCACTTATGATCCAGAATAAATGTACAGACGCGAAATTCGGTTGGCAGTCGTAACCTAACTAGTGTTGTTTAGCGTTCCTGGAACTCCATCTCCGAATCCAGTAGGGTTTTCGCCAGTAGAACCCACCTTACGTAATTTATATCAAACGATTTTTCTAATTAGTGCGGTGGTCTTTTCTTTGCACTTGAATCATTGCAGCTCAAAATAAGTCGAGGAATGTACATAAAATACTGGTGATAACAGTTATAGATTCCAAACATAATTTTTATTACGGCAGACATCATTGATTTATTCACATCGCGGTCTCTAAAAGAAACAGAACCACTGATGAATATGTTTTTTTTTTTTTTCGGAAGCATCTATACAAAATCCTGGAGCCAGACAATGATGTGTCTGTCCTCAGAAGGAGTTTCTTTGAAGTTGCTAACTTGTACACAAGGTGTGGGGAGGTCTGTCAAGAAAGTGACAAGGTAATCCTAAGCAAGTATGCAATCAAGAAAGTATAGAGAAAGAAAGTGGTGTGATAAGAGCCCGATTACAGGGCTATAAGGGCACAGATTAAGTCCAAAAAAGTTTGTAAGGTTTATTGTAAAAAAAGAAGTACTGACGATAACATGCTCTCATGGTTGGGTGGTAGGGAGGGCACGGATCGGACTCAACATTCAACCACCTCCCTTTGGTCAATTCTTTGTAGTTCTAATTGAACTAGCAAAGAGGTGCTTGGTATGGCACTGTATAGCAGACAGAAAATAACAACACCGCAAAATATAAATTATAGTGAAACAATGAAACCCAATTTATTCGAATAAAAGGAGGGTAGTTGAAAATTTATATTTATAGTATTCAAGCTGTCAATACATGTTTTAAATTATGCATAAAAAATTTTGAGGTGGAAATACAACCTTTAAACAATATCCAGAGCTTTATTTTGACCATTTTACCTTAGTATTTCTCAAAAATATCGAGAAAATAATTATATTTGTATTTTGAGTACATTTGATTTTTCGCAAAATAACTGAATTTTTAAGCTGATTGCGCAGTCAAAAGATATTATTGCTTGGGGCTATTAATTTACACTAGGCATTATTACTCTTTGGTGGTACTTTTGGGACATACATGTTTACGTTAGGACAAAATTAAATATAGGCTATTTAAAAAATTTCGCAAAATTTCAGTTTTTTTACAAAACATTAAAACTTTACACGGTTTGCGCAGTCTAAAGATATAATCTCTCAGGCTTAATATTTTATGCCGGTCATACTAGGCCTACTGCACAACTTTTAAGAAATACATGTTTTTGATTGGATGAAATTTACTTTTTTCGGCCCACCCTAATGGGTACCCCCCCCCCTTAAGTATTAAATGGGATAAAGTCGGTAAACTAAACTCAGCTTACCACTTTATACAACATAAAACCTAACAAAAACAACTTTGCCTCGGCCCCAGAAATTTGCCCCCCTCCCTTTGGGGCAGCCCCAAATTTTTAAATGTAGACCCCTGTCAAGTGACCCCTCATTTTGAAGGGGTTGTCAATAGAAATAAAATGGTGCAAACTGGGGGTCAATATCAAGGACCCCCCAGAACCAGAATGGCATGCCCTAACCAGAATGGCATGCATTTAAAAATTTGAAAGTTTACAAGAGAAGCACTTTCCTTCTCAAGTGATTATCAGGCCTTCTCCCTTCCAAATTTGGAAATTGCCGCCATTTCGATTATTAGGGGTGTGATATTGACCCCCGGTTTGCACCATTTTATTTCTTATGACAAACCCTTCAAAATGAGGGGTCACTTGATAGGGATCTTCATTTAAAAATTTGGGCTGCCCCCAAAGGGCCCCATTTTGGGGCCGAGGCAAAGTTGTCTTTGTAACAAAAAGGTTCGTTTTTATGTAGTATAAAGTGGTGAACTGAGTTTAGTTTACCTACTGTATCCCATTTAATACTTAAGGGGGGGTTATCCATACTTCACCTTGTTTATTCATCCCAAATTTTGAAATTGCTGCCATTTTGGTTAGGGGGGTGATATTGACCTCCAGTTTGTGCCATTGTATTTATTTTGACAAACCCTTTACACTTGGCGCATTATATCTTGACCCTTGAGAACCCTTTACACCTGCAGCAATTGGAGTGGAATGAATTTCATCAGGAGACCACAGCTGATACGCAAAGTAGTACTAGCCTAACGTGTTAGCATTTTCCAACAGCTGTCAGTGTATATCTTAATTGTCATTTGTAAACAAAATACAGTTGATGTTTGTAGAAATTTGTTTTTTCATTGTTTGTTGTCCAAAATCATTGACAATAAACAATATCTGACAGCTCTAGCAATGGACTAGGCCAAGGGTCAAGATATAATGCGCCAAGTGTAAAATGAAGGGGTCACTCGATAGGGGTTTGCATTTAAAAATTTGGGGCTACCCCTAAAGGGTCCCATTTTGGGGGCCGAGTCAAAGTTGATTTTGCTACAAAAAAGTACAATTTTTTGTCATATAAAGTTGAGCTGAGTTTAATTTACCTCTTGTAACCAGTTTAATAGTTAAGATGGGGTATCCACACTTTAGCTTGTTTCCAATCTCAAATTTTGAAATGGCCGCCATTTTGGTTAGGGGGGCCATCAACCTCCGGTTTGCGCCATTATATTTCTTTTGACAAACCCTTTAAAATGAGGGGTCACTCGATAGGGGTTTGGATTTAAAAATTTGGGGCTACCCCCATTTTGGGGGCGGGGGCAAAAATGGGACTCTCGTTAAAAAGTGCAGTTTTTAATTCTGCGAAGGTATGCTGAGTTTGGTTTTCCTGCTATGACGCATTAAAAAGTTAGGTGGGGGTATCCACACTTTTGCCTAACCCTGTATATGTGTCCGTAATCACGATAACTCTCGCAAAAATTGTGCGATCGGAATGAAATTTGGCGCAGGCGTGTGAGTAGGTAATTATTCAGACGAGATCAAAAACCAGCCCGATCAGACCACCGGAAGGGAGGTAAAGAGGGATAAAACCCAACCCCCCAAAAAAGGGTATTTTGGGGTTTTCATGTACAAAAATAAAAAATCATCAAATTTTGTTTACCACCATTGAATTAAGCTTGAAAAAACAAACAATGTGGTATCTTGAATCATTGCTCTATGTCCATTGATTACCGAGATATTAAAAGTGGTAAACACAGTACGTCGTCCTAATGTTAACCTTATGGGAAATAAGTAAAATTCTATATCTCGCTTTTTTCTCAACATATCTCAGTAAAACTTGCTTTGTGGCCTCATCTAGAAGAGATCTAATGTATTATAGTCTAAAATCCCCAAAATTTCTATTTTTGTGGCAGCAAACCTGCATACTCTTTCCCTATGTTATCCTTTTGGGAAATAAAAAACATTCTACATCTTCCTTATTTCTCAACATATCTTGATAAAACATATATATGGCTTCTTCTAGTTCAAATCTACTAAATATTGAATTAAAACCACCCACTTTTAACATACCTGTTGCAGCAAACCTGCATTCTCTTTCCCCATGTTATTCTCAAGGAGCTTACAAAAACATGTCACATCTTGCCATGTTGGATTGAATTATGTTTTAACACATTTGAAATTCACTGAGTATGCAGGTCTGCTGCAACGGGGGTATTTAATATCTTAATTAGTTGGTTCTCAAGATATGAGTACTTTTAATTAATTTATTTTCAACTAATTTAACATTACAAATTGATAAAATAGGCCCATAACCAAAAAATAATGCTAGATATCGACGATTTACCATTATCAGTCATTGTTGAGCGATTTACATTTTACTTTCACCAATGTAAATTTTTGGCCGCCATCTTGGATCCGCCATTTTGAAATGAGGTAAGTTATTTCAGATTTGAAGTTGGTATTGTGACCCATAATTTAATACCCCCGTTGCAGCAGACCTGCATACTCAGCGAATTTCAAATGCAAAACAACATATTTCAATCCAACATAGCGAGATTTGACATGTTTTGGTAAGCTCCATAAGAATAACATGGGGAATGAGTATGCAGGTTTGCTGCTACAGATATATTAAAACTGAGTGGTTTTAATTTAATATTTAGTATATCTGAACTAGAAGAAGCTATTTACCAAGTTTTATTAAGATTTGTTGAGAAATAACCGAGATATGGAAATTTACTCGGTCATGGTCAAGTATATATGAATGGACTTGTTAAACCGGGTGCTGGCATCCAGTACATTTACAGTCAAGCTGCAAAGACCAAACAGAGACCACTCATTTTAATTGCTGGAACCAATGACATGACCAACATCCAAACAAGACATCCAAATATCATTTATAGTAAAATGGAGCCTGAACTAAAGAAACTTAGTCAAACCAGACCAGTCTGTATTACGACCATTCCCCCTCGATATGATGTAAAACAAAATGACACTCTGCATTACAACATAGCACTGGCTAATAATTACATCAGGGAACTTGTTTCAAGAATGAACAACATAAGTCTCATTGATTTTGACCTCTTCAAAAGAAATCATTTCACAAACCATGGCATTCACTTAAATAACAAAGGAAAAAAGAAACTTGCCTTCGAGATCATTAACTTTGTGAAAAAAATATTTGAAAAAGATCATTTAACACACAAAGGTAGCTATGACACCATATCCTTTGCAGAAAATCACATGACAGATATGATTAAGCTAAACCAAAATTGTGCATCAGTGGGTTTTGCGCACAGCATCTCTGCTGATTTCTGCGATCCTCGCCACATGTCAGCTGGGGTGGCAGTCGTTTTTAAATGTCATTTTGGGAAACCAAAAATTACGGATCGAGTGACACATCACCTGGCAGTACAAGACTATCAGAGCCGAGCAACAGTTTTTAGCCTGATTACAAAACCAACATATTACAGCAAACCAATTAAATATGACTATGACATTGCTTTTAAAGACCTGACTAGACATTTTAAGAAGAGAGGGTTGAGGCATTTAATATGTTCCCCAATTGGCTGTGTACAAGACAAGATTGAACTAAAACATTTTTTTAATAATGTAGTTAAATTCCAAAAAAGTACAAGAGCAAAAGTTACTATTGTCTCGTTTTTTCAAGAATCTTCCAGAATATTAAGAAATGGACTGAGTCCTGATGACTTCAACAAACAATTGAAAAACCTCATTTCCTGCAATTTAAGAATCTCTTCAAGTCCATCATCTGGTAACTGTAGCAGCCCATTAAGATTGCCCGATCCTACAACAGTCCTGGCAGAAACAGAGGGAGAACATCACCCACTTCAACAACACTGCTCCACTTCTGCGACTTCTACAGAGACAGCAACAGGAAAACAAATGCAGGTGTCATGTGAAAATGTTTTAGTGGTTCCTGCCGACCTCACTTACAGTGAGGCGCTAAAAAAGCAGAGCAGTGATGGTGTGGAAAGTGATTGTGTTACAGACACTATTTCAGATTTAAACTAAATTATACCGACAATGAATATTTTTCAGTACGTAAACATAGTTACTTAAATACTAAGATTGGAGAACAAAATAGCCATTGTAACCTTTCATATTCAGATACAAATTATCGCCTAAATCAATCTCCTACGGTACACGTTCAAAATTATTACTACCAAAAATATGACACAAATTCAAAATCAGATTTTAATAGTAGGTATGACATAAATAACACTCAACCTCAATCTTTGAAAATATTACATCAAAACGTAGAGCATCTTTCTTCACGTTTAAATATCTTAAAAATAAACCTGGAAGAGATCCAACCGGTTATAGTAGCCATATCGGAACACAGAATGTCTGAAGCTGAAATTATGTCTCTTAACATTGAAAATTATAGTAGGAGTTCTTTTCGTACAAGAAATTGTTCTGGGGGAGGGGGAGTTTTAATATTAGTGGGAAGAAACATAAAACATAAAAACATAAAAATAACTGCAGTTCAAGACCTTATTGTGGAAAAGGAGTTTGAGTGTTGTTTGTCTGAGATTACTGTAAATAAGTTTTCATTTATCTTTGTCTGCATTTATAGATCCCCAATTCAACGTTTGACTGAAATATTTCTAGATAAACTTGACTCTCTGTGTAACATACTAAATAATAAATTCAAAAATATTGTTATGGCAGGGGATTTTAATATTAACGTTCTGAAAAAAGATACAACAACGTATAAAGCATTTAAAGGTTTGTTGAAGTCTTACAATTTAGAATATAAAGTTGATTTTCCCACTAGAGTTACCTCAAAATCAGCAACTGCAATTGATAATTTTATTACTAATATTACATGTAAAAAATTACACATATCTGGTATCATAACATGTATTTCGGATCATGATGGACAGGTTTTTGAAATCCTTGGTTTAAAAAATAAGGTTAATATTGTAAATAAAGTGCTTAGGAGGAATTTTTCAGACATTAATATAAGTTTATTTTTAAAGCTCTTAGCAAAAGAGAGCTGGTCAGAAGTATACCATGTTACAGTAGAAAGTAAGTACGATGTTTTTTATTCTGTTTTTGCCCATGCCTTTGAAATTAGTTTTCCTAAATTATTGAGGATTGAAGGAAGTAATTGCTCTAATTCGTGGGTCTCTTATGACATTAAAAGAAAAAAAGAAAATTTAGTGGAATATGAAAAACAGTACAGATTACTAAAAACTGATGAACTAAAACATAAAATTAAAAAGATAAAAAATGATATAATGGTTTAAATACCTGTTTATGGCATCCAATGTTGTACTATTGTGCAACTAGTTTCGACTTGATCAACAAATCATCTTCAGGCAAACAAGGATGTTAACACCAATCTGTCATCTTCAGTTGAAGACTGTCGTCAGTTAATAATAAAAAATGAACAATCGGAGACATGACGGACACTACACGAACACTTAAAAGACATAAAACATCAAACAGATTTTTCTACACAGAGACGACGCAACCCGGCGCGGTAGTAGTTGAGTCTTGACTGACCGGTGCGGCGGTCAAGGACAATGCATCGCACTCTTTATCTGTTATCGGCTCAGGTTGCATTGTTCCTACCCTCCCCCTCCAGTACCTTGATAGCTACGTCATAAATAAAATTCGATTCAAACGATAGTTTGTCGTTCAGGACATTCTGTTGATCTGATTTGACGGCTCGGTATATTTCAAACTCTTCTAGCGTATTTATTTTGGATCGGTCCTTAGAAAAATGTAATACATTCATATTGTTGTTAATATTAATGTAGCTATGATTGTTTGAGACTAAATGTTCTGCAAAGCTGGAAGTTTGTGGAGCTGTAGTTTTCTTTGGTAGATGCTCTTTAAAACGTTTCGTAAAAGAACGTGACGTCTGGCCAATATAATATTTTGAACAATCAGTGCAACTGATCTTGTAAACTCCAGATTTTTCAAAAGTTGGTTTTGCTGGGCGTGGCTGTTCCTGTAACATAAACCTAAGATTATTTGTAGTTTTAAAAGAAACTGTTACGTTGTTTTTGGCCAAAACATTTTTTAATTTATTGCTAAGAAAACTACCGTACTCAGCAGATACAAAGGTTTTTTGTTCAGATGTTTCCCTTCTATTCTTATTTTTTTGCTTTGAAATTAACTTGTCAATCATTTCACTTCTAAACCCATTAGAGACCGCTATATATTTAATTGTGTTTAATTCCTCGTCAAAATCTGTTTTATTCATTGGAACGGTTAACAATCTGTGGATGAAACTATTGTAGGCAGCTAACTTTTGTGTTTGAGGGTGATGTGAGTCTGAATTTATCGTCTGATTAGTGCATGTTGGTTTCCTATAGATTTTAAATTCGAATTTTTCATTTCGTTTTGTTATTGTCAAGTCGAGAAAATTCAATTGGTTATTACTCTCTTCTTCCAAAGTAAACTTGAGATTTTTATGAATGCTGCATAGGTAGTTGTTTAGTAAACATAGCTGCCTACTATTACCTCTGAACAACACGATGGTATCATCTACATATCTGTAGTAGAAACACATCTTATCTTTAAAACGGTTTGCCTCAGAAAATAAATGTTTATTTTCAATGTCGTTTAAAAACACTTCAGCCAAAATACTGGAGAGGGGGGAACCCATCGCTAAACCATCTTTCTGATAATAGTATTCGCCATGAAACTGGAAGTAGTTTTGTTTTAATACTGCTTTAATTAGTGTTATCAATTCATCTATTGCTTCTGGCTGCAAACTGGAATTTTTTATTAGATTCTGGTGTAATATTGATATAGTCTCCTGGACGGGTACATTCGTATATAAATTGACGATGTCAAAAGAAGCTAATCTCTGGTTTGCTTTGACTGAATTATCTTTGATTTTTTCAATTAATTCTAGGCTATTTTTTATGCTGCAACTATTTTCTAAAATTATTTCTCTCCTAATTATTTTATCCAATCTCTTAGCTATTTTATAGGCTGGCGATGGTATGAAGTTAAAGTAGGCAGCTATGTTTACTAAACAACTACCTATGCAGCATTCATAAAAATCTCAAGTTTACTTTGGAAGAAGAGAGTAATAACCAATTGAATTTTCTCGACTTGACAATAACAAAACGAAATGAAAAATTCGAATTTAAAATCTATAGGAAACCAACATGCACTAATCAGACGATAAATTCAGACTCACATCACCCTCAAACACAAAAGTTAGCTGCCTACAATAGTTTCATCCACAGATTGTTAACCGTTCCAATGAATAAAACAGATTTTGACGAGGAATTAAACACAATTAAATATATAGCGGTCTCTAATGGGTTTAGAAGTGAAATGATTGACAAGTTAATTTCAAAGCAAAAAAATAAGAATAGAAGGGAAACATCTGAACAAAAAACCTTTGTATCTGCTGAGTACGGTAGTTTTCTTAGCAATAAATTAAAAAATGTTTTGGCCAAAAACAACGTAACAGTTTCTTTTAAAACTACAAATAATCTTAGGTTTATGTTACAGGAACAGCCACGCCCAGCAAAACCAACTTTTGAAAAATCTGGAGTTTACAAGATCAGTTGCACTGATTGTTCAAAATATTATATTGGCCAGACGTCACGTTCTTTTACGAAACGTTTTAAAGAGCATCTACCAAAGAAAACTACAGCTCCACAAACTTCCAGCTTTGCAGAACATTTAGTCTCAAACAATCATAGCTACATTAATATTAACAACAATATGAATGTATTACATTTTTCTAAGGACCGATCCAAAATAAATACGCTAGAAGAGTTTGAAATATACCGAGCCGTCAAATCAGATCAACAGAATGTCATGAACGACAAACTATCGTTTGAATCGAATTTTATTTATGACGTAGCTATCAAGGTACTGGAGGGGGAGGGTAGGAACAATGCAACCTGAGCCGATAACAGATAAAGAGTGCGATGCATTGTCCTTGACCGCCGCACCGGTCAGTCAAGACTCAACTACTACCGCGCCGGGTTGCGTCGTCTCTGTGTAGAAAAATCTGTTTGATGTTTTATGTCTTTTAAGTGTTCGTGTAGTGTCCGTCATGTCTCCGATTGTTCATTTTTATTATTAACTGACGACAGTCTTCAACTGAAGATGACAGATTGGTGTTAACATCCTTGTTTGCCTGAAGATGATTTGTTGATCAAGTCGAAACTAGTTGCACAATAGTACAACATTGGATGCCATAAACAGGTATTTAAACCATTATAGTATTTATTGGTATCCGGAGGCTTACAATCCACAATGAAATAAAAAATGAACTGAAAATACAAATAATTAACGAGAAAAAACAGTGCTTTGACAAAAAAATTGCAAAATCTACTAACAAAACAAAATCAACATGGAAAGTAATTAACTCTGAAGTTAATAATAAAACAAAACCCCAAGAAAACATAAAAATAGTTGCAAATGGAAAGTTAGAATTAGACCCAATTCATGTAGGGAATATCCTCAATAATTTTTTCATCAATGTGGTTGAAGACCTTGTTCTTCCAAAGATAAATGATAAAAATATTGTACCACCAAATTTTGAAAAACTACCACAACCAACCAATCATTTTAAATTCAAAGAAGTAACTCAGACAGATGTTGAAAAAATAATTAAGTCATTTCCCAATAAATTCTCAGCAGGAATTGATGATATTCCAATCACCATTGTTAAATATGCTCTTCCATTTATTCTAAGGCCATTAACTCACATTATAAACTCATCTTTAATCTGCGGTTATTTTCCTTGTAAATTAAAAATTGCAAAAATAATACCAGTCTATAAAAAGGGAGATATGAATGATCCCACTAGTTATAGACCAATTTCACTACTCCCTGTATTCTCCAAAATTTTTGAAAAATCAGTATATAACCAACTCTTGGATTTTCTTGAGTCAAATCAATTGTTTGATCAAGAGCAACATGGTTTCCGACCAGGTAAATCTACGATAACGGCTGGAATAAATTTTATTGAATCAATTATTAATTCAATTGACGAAAATGAAAAAGTAATTGGGATCTTCCTTGACCTTTCAAAAGCTTTTGATGGTGTGTCGCATGAGAAATTGCTTGATATTTTACATAACTTGAACATAAATAATAAGGAATATAATTGGTTTAGTTCTTATCTAAAAGACCGGCAACAGTGTGTACAAATTAAACATAATTATAGCTTTCCAAATTGTAAATATTCATACACTCAAGACTTTCAATCTAATTACAAAACAATGAAATATGGTGTCCCTCAGGGGTCTATTTTAGGTCCCCTGTTATTTCTTTGTTACTTGAGAGGATTCCCAAGAGCTATTAATGGAGGGGGTTCAGTGTGTCTTTACGCTGATGATACTAATATTACAATCACAGGCAAATCTCAACAAGAAATTGAACTCAAATCTTTTTTAAGTCTTCTGTCAGCTAATGAATTTCTAAATAGCAAAAATTTGTTAATAAATTCACAAAAATCCAATTTTTTATCTTTTAGCACAAACCAATCAAGATCAAAATTACAACCAAATGTTTGTCTTGATGATTCAAACTTAAACCAATTAGAGCAAACAAAATTTCTTGGATTAATATTGGACCAGCACTTAACCTGGGAAAAGCATGTTGACCATGTGGTGAGTAAAATGTCAACCGGTCTCTACGCATTGCGGCAAATGTCAAGAGTGTGCAATATTGAAACTTTAAAAACCATTTATTTTGCTTTAATTAACTCACATATGTCTTATGGCCTTGCTATTTATGGTGGTACCAGTAAAAAAAATTTGGATAGGATTCTTCGTCAACAAAAAAAGGCTCTCAGAATTATTTTTAATATAAAAAATCGGCACACAGTAAAACCATACTTTTCTAAATTCGGTATTATGACTGTATATGACCTATACATATTCGAAACTATCTTACATGTAAAAAAAACAAACTATCAAACCAATAATCCAAATTCTCATAACTATAATTTAAGAAACAATCGGCATGTTGAACAGCACAACTTACAGTTTTTTGAAAAGAAAACTAGTTTCATTGGCACAAAGTTTTTATTTGGTTTGCCTAAAAATATTTTTGATGTAACTGATTTTGATACTTTTAAGAAACTTCTAAAGGAATATTTGCTGACAAAATCCCTTTACTCATTTCAAGAATTTTGGAATTTAAGAAGTACAACATAAAATAATTTTAAATTTACTAAACATTCCCTACAAAAACAACTTTAAAAAAACAAAAAAAAAAATAAAAAGATTACTTTATTAAAATTGTATTATTTATGTTAGAGATAGTTTATGTTATTTTCTTGACGCTATTCTATGTATTGTAAATACTGTCTGCATGAATAAAGATTATTTGAATTGAATTGAATTGAATACTTATTTCCCATAAGGTTAACATTGGGACAACATACTGTGTTTACCACTTTCAATATCTCGGTAACCAATGGACATAGAGGGGTGATTCAAGATACTAAATTGTTTGTTTTTTTGAGCTGAATTCAATGGTGCCAATAAAAATTCGATAAATTTTAGTTTTCCATGTAAAAAACTCATAAAACCCATTTTTGGGGGGGTTTATCCCCCTTTACCCCCCTCCCAGTGGTCCGATCGGGCTGGTTTACAAACTCGTCCGAGGGATTACCACTTTACATGTCTGTACCAAATTTCATTAAGATCGGACTATATTTACGGCCGCTATCGTGCTGACAGACACACACACACATATATATATATATATATATATATATATATATATATACAGGGTGTCCCGAAATTATGGCAAAATATTTTAGTATATGATAGTACAGGTAAAAATAAGAAAAAAAGTTCATATAAACATAGGCCCAAAAGTGCTTCGTTTTCCGTCTGTGTGTCTGTTTGTGATTTTTACATATTTAATCATATCTCATGAACCTCTTAACGTACAAACTTCAAACTTGGTACATGGATGACCACTATTAAGACCTATTTTTGTATGTAGTATCAAATTTCTACTTTGTTCCATTTCAAAATGGCGACTATTTTTTGTTTTCAAAGCTAAATATCTTAACAACCGTAAATTTTAGAAAAATTATACAAGAAACAAAAAAGCTGTGAAATTTAATTCAATTAACGCTGATATTAAGATTATGATGATCGGATTACTAATAACGAAGAAATTTTAATTTTTCCAAATAAAAACATGGAAATTTCTGACAGTTTGTTCTAAAGGACCATGTTTTTATTCAGAAAAGTTAATATTTCTCCGTTATTAGTAGTCCGATCATCATAATCTTAATATCAGCGTTAATTGGATTAAATTTCACAACTTTTTTGTTTCTTGTATAATTTTTCTAAAATTTACGGTTTTTAAGATATTTAGCTTTGAAAACAAAGCCATATTGAATATTTAGCCATTTTGAAATGGTACAAAGTAGAAATTTGATACTACATACAAAAATAGGTCTTAATAGTGGTCATCCATGTACCAAGTTTGAAGTTTGTACGTTAAAAGGTTCATGAGATATGATTAAATATGTAAAAATCACAAACAGACACACAGACGGAAAACGAAGCACTTTTGGACCTATGTTTATATGAACTTTTTTTCTTATTTTTACCTGTACTATCATATACTAAAATATTTTACCATAATTTCGGGACACTCTGTGTATATACCGGGTGTCCCAAACCACCCGTCCACCCCTTTTAATTTTTTAACGGTTTGATCTAGAAACACCAGAAAAAAATCTTAATCACTAAATCGCATATGGAGAATCCAATAAAAGTAATTTCATTATGAAATATCTACAGGGTATCCCAGAAATAATGGTCTTGAGTTCATATCTTGAAGATTTCAAATGTAAACATATAACATATTTTATGTCTTTATAAAGGTCTCGTCAAGAGAAACATTTTGGTGAAAACAGAAATCAATTACCTCAATCCGTTCTAAAATGGTGGCCATTTAAAAAAGTTTTTAGAGGTATTTTTGACACCCTGTATCTTGTAATGCACTGAATATTTTTTTGTTCCGATTCATAACATGAATTCCTCTTACACTTAGCAATACTACGATATGTTATATAAACACTTCAAAATGTCAATTTCTTCAAAAAACAAAAAAGTACTAACGAATTAAAGTTTGGAATCCTAAAAATCAAAATTCTTTAACCGGTATCAATAGTTAAACAAAATATTCCAATAAAAATCTTTTAAATACTTTTTAACCTTTTTTATGTGAAAATTACCAATTTTTTTACTTTTTACGCTATAAATAAGTTGCTTTTATTTATTTAAGATAATTAATTGAAAAATGCCGATTTTGATAACAAATTATACTGATGGTTGTAATGGACAATCTACAGCTGTACTGGAGGAAACATATGATTTTTGACAACGCTAGTATAAAGTGAACTAAAACAGCTGGTCCAATAAAACAGCTGATTTAACTTTAGTTTTGTTCAATGTGTGTAATTTTGTTTGATTATTGATACCGGTTAAATAATTTTGATTTTTAGGATTCCAAAATTTAATCTGATAGTATTTTTTTTGTTTTTTTTAAGAAATTAACATTTTGAAGTGTTTCTATGTAACATATCGTAGTATTGCTAAGTGTAAGAGGAATTCGTGCTATGAAACAGAACAAAAAATATTCAGTGGATTACGAGATACAGTGTGTCAAAAATACCTCTAAAAACATCTTTAAATGGCCGCCATTTTAGAACGGATGGAGATAATTTATTTCTGTTTTCACCAAAATGTTTCTCTTGACGAGACTTTTAAAAGGACATAAAATATGTCATATGTTTAAATTTGAAATCTTTGAGATATGAACTCGTGACCATTAGTTCTGGGATACCCTGTAGATATTTCATAATGAAATTACTTTTATTGGATTCTCCATATGCGATTTAGTGATTAAGATTTTTTTCTGGTGTTTCTAGATCAAACCGTTAAAAAATTAAAAGGGGTGGACGGGTGGTTTGGGACACCCGGTATATATATATATATATATAGATATATAGATATATATATAAAAATTCGAACGAATGGTGTTTTTTGCTTCTGGTGGCCCAAAAACGAAAAGTTATCATGGTCTTGGGCTTAGGTCTTACCATGAGACCTACGGTAATAGCTTCTTCCCTATAGGGGAAATTCGCTAAAACTAATGTTTTACGCCGAATTTAATGTCGCAACCCGTTTTTAATTGTAGTGTTTAGTTTTCCAGATATTGACATGTTTCTAATAAAAATCTTAAAAATTAGGCCTAAGTTTAAAAATTAAGTTTTATCGCCAAAAACAGGTTGCGGCATTGAACTCGGCATAAAAATCTACAGTACACCTCGGATTATCCAGATTAATGTGGCGGAACAACGAACCGGATAATGAAAAATCCAGATAATCTGAGGTCAGTACAATATTGCCTAAATAGTGATCGAGTACCTTAGCCCCTGCTAAATTGATGCTGCAAACAGCGTATCAAGACTGTAAAACATGATAGTCTTTCAAGCCTGTTCCGCATAACATTTTTCTAACTGCGCTCAATTCTTCTTCCAGTCACTGACTTACATTCCGGATTCTCCCGCGTCAAGTCTTTTGACAGCATTCAATTTCTGTTCTAAAGTTAAACAATGTTCATTTAATGCCTCAATTACCATTCATTTTGAACTCAATATCAGTTCATACAAAGGATTCACAGCTGTAAACAGAGTGACAGCAATAAACTAACTCGCGGAATTGCTGTAGGCTTTGTTGATTACTACTAGCGCCCCAAGTAGCAAATCAAAAAACGATGCCCATAAAAATTGCAAAAATGCTGTAATGTTCTTTTTAGGCAATGTGACTCCTTCAATTATTATGATTCCAAATGCTTTCAGCAATGTATTGCATTTGCATTAATTTTACTTTTAGACAGCGCATTTCACTCTTGAACTCGCTAAAAATCACGCTTTTGCCATGATTTTAATTTTTTTATTTCTCGGATGGACCGGTCGGGATAATACGGGATCCGGATAATGTGGGGTCCGGATAATCTGAGGTGTACTGTAGTTTGAAATGATGGGTCACAATCCTAACTTCATATTTGAAATAACTTACCTCATTTCAAAATGGCGGATACAAGATGGCGGCCAAAAAATTTACATTGGTGAATCCGCCGGTGTAAATCGCTCAACAATGACTGATGGTGGTTATTCATCACTATCTAGCATTATTTTGTGATTATGGGCCTATTTTATCAATTTGTAATGTTTAAATTGGTTGAAAATAAATTAATTGAAAGTACCCATATTTTGAGAACCAATTGAGATATCAAAAAACGGATTGTGGCATTGTAATCATCAGTGAAAAAATTAATTCAAAATTATGGGTCACAACACCACTTTTAAATTTGAAAAAATCATTTTGGATCCAAAATGGCGGATCCACGATGGCGGCCAAAATTAGTTCAGGGTTGTCACAGACATTAAAAGTCAGGGATGGTCAGGATTTTTGGGTTATGGTCAGGAAAAGTCAGGAAAATGTTTGAAAAAGTGCCCGAAAATCAGGAAAAATAGGAAAAAAGTGCCGAAAGTCAGGAAAATTTGCAGTGGCACAACCCGACCGTCTTGATTTTCGATTTCCCCCCCACAAATCAGAAGTTAAAATCAATTTTTGTACCGTTAAAGATTCTTCAGAAAAAGTACTCAATAGTTTCTATGCATCTTTTTTGTCAAAGGATCCAGAATCTAAAGAAATTTGGGAGGTGGTGAAAATGAGCCTTATATTTTCACAATGTGAAAATATATTTGCACCATGTCATGGAAATGCATCAGTTGAAGGGGGGTTTTTCAATTAACAAATCGATTATGTTTGAAAACCAACATGAAGAAACTCTTGTAGCTCAAAGGAAGGTTTATGATGTTTTTATTCATCACAGAGGTAGACATAACATTCATATTTCAAATAAAATGTTATTATCTGTGAGATCTGCCAGAAAGAGGTATGAAGATGGTCTGCAAGTTTGTAGAGAAAAGAGATCTGAAGAAGAAAAAGCTGCAGCAGTTAAAAGGAAAATTACAATGGAAATGAAATAAAACTTGAGGATGAAAGGAAGAATGTTAGGCTTATCTTTCAAATCGAGGATGAAAAGCTCATCAGTAAAATTAAGATTTTGGAAAGACTGAAGCCCTAGAGTATAAAATTGCAGGGTGTCACATGCTTAGCTACCAAGCCTTCTCGATGAAAATCTTTTAGCTGTGGCTATTTTTGATCTATGCATAGATATTTAATTTACTTGTGGAGTACATTACTAATTTTTTTGTTGTATTTTTGCCATTAAGGAGCCTCATAATTACTAAGCTCTCAGAATATTAATTACTTGTGGCTTCTTTAATTGATATTTAAAATTTATATCCTTATATTTTATTTTTATTTTATTAAATACATTCCAAGTTACTTTTGGTTAGTTTTTACATTTTTTACAGACATGATTGTGTATTTTTGTACAGAGCTTTCGTTTATTTATTTGAAAACCCCGCGGTTCCAAAAAGTCAGGAAAAATCTCTCAGATTGGTCAGGAAAAGTCAGGAAAAAAGGCCTCAAAAATTCTGTGGCAACCTTGTAGTTACATCCTCAAAATGAAGTATTAACTATCCAATAATGTTTGGGGGTGATGTGGAATTGAAATTAAAAAAAATATATAAAAAAAGTTAGGGGGGGCTATTATGGTTGGCTTTTATAACTGGCTGGTTGTTGTAGTGGTTGTAGTGCCTGCCTACAGACTTGTAGGTAGCCGGATCGATCCCGTGCAAAGTTAGTAGCTTTTTGAAGGGTTCTTTCTGGAGCCAGCTGACATTGGTTGTTGGGCTATTAATTAACAGTCCTCTCTAAAGGCCCTTATAGACGGGGACAGTAAAACGGTCAGAAGACCGGACAGTAGAGACCTGTTCACATTGCTCCTCTTCCATTTAAATCAATGTTAAAATAATCGGAGCGATACTAGCGCTCCATAAATTTCTTCTGTCCGCTGAACTAATTTACTGTCTCCCCCTATCTATTAACATTGCGAGCGGTCAGTAAAAATACTGGACAGTAAAATCAAACATGTTTGATTTTTGGACAGAAGTTTGGACAGTAGAAAAATATCAAGCAACGTCAGGCATGGTCAAAACTTGGATGGGTGACCGCGCGGAATCGCGACGCTGCGCCGCGCCGGCCGCCGCAATTTTTTGCACAGGGTGTTTTGAAACTGGATCCATTTGTTATCAGTGGCGGATCCAAGGGGGGGGGGCAAAGGGGGCAATTGCCCCCCCCCCCCCCCCGAGAATGTGGGGAAAATCGTAACAAGAGTGTTCACGAAACTTGCGATCCGCCGCAAAAAACGCGTGTATTTGCCGATCGCGAATAAACAGCAAATTCAGCTTTAAGAAACTCGTGATCGGCCGCAAAAAGTATCGCGAATAAAAACTAGCAATCGGCCGCGATAACGATCGAAACGGCTAAATAAACTTTGCGGAATTCAAGAACGGCCGCGTAATACGATAGCGCGTGTCAGCCGATCGCGGATAAATAAATAGCCGATCTAGCTTTGCGGAACTGCGATCGGCCGTAAAAAACTATCTTGAGTGTTTGCCGATCGCTGATAAACGGGAAATTTAAAGCTGGTTAAATCTTGGTTACGGACAAGAATTGTTGAAGAGAGGTTGAACGGACTATGTCTTTTTGCATACATCGTTGTGAATGTTGATAATGTAATCGAGCGTTATGCTAAGGTAGAAAAAGAAGTCCCGATCTAGAACTTATCATTTAGTTTTAAGTTTTCTGGAGAAAGTATTCAAGTATTGTAAATAATAAACTTATGGCTTGAACCTCTAAACAAGTTTTTTCTTCCCTAATTACCTACACTTTAATAAATAAATCCAATAAAAAACTGTAGTTTTTAATTGAAAATTGAGCACGTTTTTTGTCTCTAGATTGTTTAAAAACACGAAAAGCCAAACTCGCTCATGGCTAATTCTGAGGCTTTGTCCCAGCATCTTAAAACATAATTTACTTTTTAATAATTGTTTTCAAGCTTCATAGCTTTTTTCGGTTGGTTTCTATATACCTTTCACATATTTATTTATAACCTCTGTAGGTATCTAATTTAAATTTAGGACGTATAGTAAAGTCTGATCAAACTTCTAAATTACGGAGTATCTAGTTTATGGCTATTACCATTAGTTACTTTGGATTTTAAAGCATAATATCCTAAAAAGAATTAATTTACAAGATTCATAACGTGACGATAAAAATCTTCTTGATTTGGTTTTAAAAAACGACCTGACAAGAAGCATCTAGTAACATTGAACTTCTGTTTTTTCTGTAGAATCGTCCGACAATGGGTGCGTTTAACCGCAGTCACCGGTGGCTAACCGGTTACCATAGTCACTAATAGGCAAATCCACCGCATCTTGACAATCAACAATGTCCGGTTACTTACCGAATCCACCGTAAACACAACATCGGTGGATGCACAACAATGGTCGGTAGGTGTTACATCCACCACTACCGCTCACTTATAATAGGTTAGTAGATTACCCACCGGTGACTGCGGCTGAACGCGCCCATTGTGTTCAGATCCAGATTAGGTCCTCTTTAAGCCAACTTCAAAATATTTATATTATACAACAATGTAGCAGCTGATTGACGTTGTTCTCTTATGTAACCAACGACATTTGGTTATTACGTAGCCACTATACGAGATACGTTTAAAAAGGAAATTCGCTAATAAAACTAAAAGGGACACATTTTAAAGAGCACATTTTAAAAGATGTAATGAAATGTTTAACGAATTAGTATTTAACATATTATTTCAGTGCGTAGATCTCATCAGGATTTTCTAAATTTAATACGCACCTTTATTTATTAAATTACTTCAGATTATTTCGTTGAAAATTTCGTAATTTCATGGTATCCGGATCCTACAAAGAAAATACAATAGAAGATTGTTTTGGGAAAGGCGGCTATCCAAATGTATTTTTCTCATATAATTCAACATATCGCTTGAACCTAATTGAATTAGTTACTTAAAATATACTTAATCAATGTCTATAATGGTGTAAATTTGGGAATAAATTACCAAGTTTCTACCTTGTCCAACAACTAAAAATGGGGACCTTTTTATATTTATAATATTTATATGCTTAATATTTCACATTTATGGCCTTCGTAATATGCAAAACATTTTAAAATTTGTTAGAAGTTACCTTATGAAAATATAAACATATTAACTGTGAAAAATTTGTCATCGTAATATTAAGTGGACACGTGTTTCGCATTAATTATTTATATTGCAATAGATCGCCAATCGCCAATCGAACTGTAATGAAAAAATGCTATAGTTGGCTAAAGATTTCTGTAATAATTTCAGAAAATTTGTATTATTCATTTTTTGGGCCGAGTTAGAACTTGTTACTCTGTGCTAAAATCGCTCACAAATCACAAAAAATCTTATTTATGTGTGTAAAGTTTGAAGTAGATGCCTGAAATAGCTCAAAAGCAATGTTAAATTATATGAGAAAAACATACAGACAGATAACTGCCTGACGGGGCAAAATTTAGAAAGAAAACAATTCTTACTGTATTTTTATGTTAAAAAATCCGGTTTTGCATAGCGCTATAAACCTGTTACACCCCTAAACGTAAACAAATAAAAATAAAGTTGACACAAGCTGTTCAAAATTTGTTTCTCCAGAGGCTATAATTTTTGTATGTTATAAAAAAGATTTATACTTTATTATTTATTTTGGTATAGCACTCATATATCTTACAATTTGTTAAAAGCCCCCAAATGTTTATAGCAAAAAAAATTCCTGATGTTATTATGCAAAAGGGTGGATACAAAAATTCATAAATTGCACAAAAACATTAATATATTAATATATAATTAATATACAACCGGTTAAATAGTAATTCACTATTATAGTAAGTTTTAAAATAAATTTAGATAATGGGTTTTTCAAATCACTGCTCCAAATGCATTCGTTCTTTATGGTAAAGATAGTAGAGGAGGTTTCAGTGATTGCTGGTAGATAGCGGCAGAGTCAACCCATATGATCAGCATAAGGAACAACTGTGAACCAGCCTCTACTGTCCGGTCTTCTGACCGTTTTACTGTCCCCGTCTATAAGGGCCTTAAGGAACGTGCCAACCTTAGTCAGTAACAAGGCTGCAAGATCGTGCCACTATCATCACGATCATCACACTCATCCTTCACTCATATTCAGGGTAACGTCCTCCATGAGGTATCTGTCTCAAAAAGAATGAACTTGTAAGTGAAAAGAAGATACCAGTAGGAGTATTTTCGTCCGAAGAAACAACCTTGAATTTGTGCAGAACACTCTCTCACATATCAGCCATTAAAGTCATATATAGGTTTTACAGTGTGTGCAATTTGATCAGTTGATCCATGCAACATCATATCACCCAGAAACACAGAAAATATCTGCTTTCACATAGATGCACATAAAAAAAAATTCCGAAAATGTCTGCTTTCGGATAGACTGCTATGTTACATAGATTAGTTAGCTTGCCAATGGATTCAGTAAGCCGAATGGAGGAAATAAATACAATAACATTTATTTGCACAAAAGAATGGTTACGATCCATCCATTATTGATAGACTTTATACAAAGAAACTAAATAAGCTTAATAATACCTATCCCATCTCTCAACAGGAATCAGTAAATAGCAGTAAAAAGTATATCTCCGTAAGATATTCCAAAACAGTTGAAAATAAAATCAGAAAAACATTTAGGAAAAATACATTATTGTCTCCTTCAAATGAGAGAATAATCTGAAGAAAATATCACAAACTGGTAAATTTAGCAACGACAATGATAAATACAATAGTTCTGGCATTTATCAATTGGAATTTGATAACTGTAATGCTTATTACATAGGACAAACTGGTAGGTCCTTTAATATCAGATATAAGGAGCATACACATGAAGTGGAAACAAATAAAAGGAGAGCATGGCAACAAATAAAATGAAAATTTGTTAACACTCAATTAAACATAACTGTACAAATATAAACAATAATTTAAACATTTTAGCTAAAGTAAAAAAGGGCTGCGGCTGGATAGACTCTAAGAATTCCACACTTATCAGAGATTTAAAAAAGACGGCAGAAACATTTTAAATCTGAGGTCAATCCAATATATGGAGAGGTAATAAAAAGAAAAGGTGGTTTGGCTAGGTTGGTACAATGTGACGTCAGAGGTGAGGGTCCAATGAAGTCCAGCGCCGACACGGCCGTGATAATCAACCCCAGTTCTCAGCACGCTTTCGAATACATGCGCACATTGTTTTCATCCTGTGTTTTCGATGTTCTTCGTGTTATTTTAAAAACTTGTCCCAGCTCCCAGCTACTTGATAAGCACAGGGTGTCTACCAGTCGGGAATTCGGGAAAATTCGGGAAAATGTCGGGGATTTTGTAAGGTCGGGAAAAAGTAATGAATTTCAACTTTTGGTCGGGAAATTTGAATTTGGCTATAAAAAAAAACGAAATGGCCGTTTTCTTTGTTATTGTCATCGTCGGCCGGCAAATCTCTCGAACGAATCGTGGCAGACAAATTTTTAGCCATATCATGACCAGAAAAGCTGTCGCTTATTCCGCTGCCGCAAGTTTCTCGGTCCTAATACAGGTGTAAAAACGCTCGCTCGTTTCGCGGCCGACAAGTCTCTCGCTCTTTACGCAGCCGACAAGTCTCGCTCGCTCTTAACGCGCCCGGCAAGTCTCTCGCTCTTTACGCGGCCAACAAGTATCTCGCTCTTTACGCGGCCGAAAAGTATCTCGCTCTTTACGCGGCCGACAAGTATCTCGCTGTTTACGCGGCCGACAAGTATCTCGCTCTTTACGCGGCCGACAAGTCTCTTGCTCTTTACGCGGCCGACAAGTCTCGCTCTTTACGCGGCCGACAAGTATCTCGCTGTTTACGCGGCCGACAAGTCTCTCGCTCTTTACGCCGCCGACAAGTCTCGCTCTTTACGCGGCCGACAAGTATCTCGCTCTTTGCGCGGCCGACAAGTCTCTCGCGCTTTACGCGGCCGACAAGTCTCTCGCGCTTTACGCGGCCGACAAATATCTCGCTATTTACGCGGCCGACAAGTCTCTCGCACTTTGCGAGGCCGACAAGTCTTGCTCTTTTACGCGGCCGACAACTCTCTCTACACGCCCGACAAGTCTCTCGCTCTTTACGGGGCCGACAAGTCTCGCTCTTTACGCGGCCGACAAGTCTCTCGCTTTTTACGCGGCCGACAAGTCTCGCTCTTTATGCGGCCGACAAGTATCTCGCTCTTTACGCGGCCGACAAGTCTCTCGCTCTTTACGCGGCCGACAAGTATCTCGTTAGTATTGCTACCTTAAAATCGTGTGCTCTTATCGTGGCTATCACATCTATTGGCCACATGAAGGCCAGAATAAATATAACCCGGCCGGCAAATTCCTTGGTCGTTTCAGGGTCAGCAAACCTCTCGGTCACATTGGGGCCGTCAGATATCTCACTCTCTTTGTGGCCGTCAAATCTGCCGCTCTTTTCGCGGCCATCACATCTTTCGCCTTTATTGCGGCCGGAAATCTTTCGCTTGTTTTGCGGCCGGCAAATCTCTTGGTCGCATTTCGGCCGATGACTTCATCCCTCTCTTAGCGAGCGTTAGACCTCTCGGTCGTATTGCGGCCAGAAAATCGCTCACTCATTTTGGGACCAAAACATTTTAAGGTCGTCTCGTGGTAGACAAATGTTTTGCTCTTTTCGTGGCCGTCACATCTCTCGGTCGAATTGCGTTAAGAAAATCGCTTGATCTTTTTGCGGACGGAATATCTAACATTTATACCGTAGCCGGCAAGATTTTCGGTCTCGTTGCAATCGGAAATCTTTCGCTTGTTTTGCGGCAGGTTAATCTATTGGTCGCATCGCGGCCGATGACTTTACTCAATTCGCGGCCATTAGACGACCTCGGTCATATTGCGGCCGGAAAGTCACTCCTTTGAGGAATGAAACATTTTTCGATCGATTCGCGGCAAATGAGTTCCTTGCTCTTTTAGTGGCCGTTATTGCGTTAAATCGCTATTTTTCGAGGCCAGAGATATCGTAATTTACAACATGGCTGGAGAATCTTTTGGACTTATTGCGGCCGGAAATTTTTTGCTTGTTTTTCGGTTGTTGGGTGGCTGATTGGTTCTTGATCGTATTGTGTCGCTTACTCTTTTCATAGCTGTTACATGATTCGGTCGTATTGCGGCCGGCAAATTTCGCTGTCGCATCGTGGCTGTCAAATCTCGGTCGTTTATACCACGGCCGGAAAATCTCTTGGTCACAACGCGGCTGGAAAATCGCTCGTTCTTTCCGCAGCCGGAAATCTCGGTCGCATTACGGCTAGCAAATATATTGGACTTATCACAGTCATCTTGCTCATCTTTTGGCGATCTTTCGCTTGCATTGTAGCCGTCTAAATGTATTTCTTTACAAATATCGTTCTCAATATTCGTTATATGAGTTAATGGTCATGTTTCCAATGGTTGGGAATTTTTTTAATTTGTCGGGAAAAGTCGGGAAAAAGTCGGGAATTTCATATATGAAATTTGGTAGACACCCTGTAAGCAGCTTAGATTATTATGTTAATCTGGTGTACAAGATGGATGCCGAAGATGGCCTAAGGCCGAAACGCGTTCATCCGTAAACAAAAAAGGACTGACGACGTAAGTTAAATATCTGCTCAATGAGACTGATTTAACTTTAATTTTTAAATCTATAAAAACAGGTTTCAAAAACTCTTTTTTGAGGCAAATAAGTGTAGATGTAGCTTAGTTTTTACCTCCTTAAGCTGAAAGTTAAAAAAAAAAATGAGTGATGATGTGAAGTTAAGTTGAAGATGGTCTGAGTTATTGCTTAATTTAATTTGAAATAAGATTTGCTTTTTACTCTTAGGAAAACTTCCCAGTTTAGTAACTAAAAAATATTACATTTTATGTGATCAACAATAAGTATAATAACTATTAGCTCCTACTATTCAAAATACTCGACTCGAAAAAAAATCCTAAGTCGCGGGTATTTTTTAAAACTCTAATTCAAAAACCACTAGTTAAAATGTCTACGTTGGATATTGTCATGAATTTTTATTAACTTCTACCAATGGATAAAGTATTTATTACAAAAAAAAAGCAGAGCCTGTTCTTTTACGCTATGCTTAACATGGGTCGACCAAAACTTCTTTTGGCGCTTAAAAATGGTTGAAAACATAAAATTATACTATAATCGATTTTTCTTGGTTCTTTAGTTAATTTTCTTAGATTTTAATTAGGTTTCACCTAAATATTTTTTTTACTCCAAAAAATACCAAAAAACTAGGCAAACTCTGAAAACGGCCTGTGCAAATCTTTTTGAGACCATTATTCTGATAATAGTTGAAAAATTGAAATACAATTTCTGTCCGCATAACTTTTTTCACCTAGAGAACATACTACATTTAGCCTTGAAAAGTCCCTCAAAACGCATTTTATTGAGGAGTTCTACTTTTTCTTGAAATTGAATGGGAAATTTAGTTTTTCAAATATACAATGAAAACTATTTACTGCAAAAAAAGTTAATAACAAAAAAGTTTTATCTTAAAATTATCTTTCCCAAAAGTGTATTAAGATCAGAATACTATTACCGGAGTTATAGAGCAATTTATACGACCTTCTAATCGTAGAAAATGCCGAGGAGCAGTTATCGTTATTTTTGACGTAACTGTTCCACCGACTAGGCGGAACTGTATCAGTCCGTGCCGATGCCGTTCCGCAGAGAATCTGGAACAAATAGAACAAACTGTGCCGTTCCGTTCCGTTTCCATACAAAGCTAATTTAGACCATAGATAAAAACATCCAAAACATCCAAATTTGGATGTTTTTATCTATGCTTAGACTGAAGACTGAAGTATAATGATTGAAGGTGAAGGGAAGAACCTATCTCATCTCTCCCTATCCTGTATAAGGAGAAAGACTTTTACGATCGGAAGTTTTGTATTAAACTATGATAATATTCAAACTCTGGATTATTAGTTATCATTTTAAAACATCCTGTTCAATAATTCATTATTACAGATTTTTTTTTTAAAGGAATGGAAACTTCTACAAATATTTAATAGCCTACATAGCTAACTCAGTGTAAAGCCAGTTGGCCTAGGCCTAATACAGTAATCCAATTATGGGCTTTGTTGAAATTCAGTGTTAGTTTCATCTAAAGGTAAACTAAGATTACTGTAAAATTAATCAAACACAGGTCACACTATTCACACACTAGTAAGAGTAATAATAATGTGTTGAATTCCTGTAGCTAATCAAAACACGGCATTATTTCGATAGAAAACTATAACAAAACAACAACAACGATATAAACTTAACAATTTAAGAAAACAAAATTTTATAGCAAATCGTTCTAACTTAAGTGTCGCAAGATGGGTAGGCAAGAGATTAGGAAAGGAAAGAAAGATATTGCAGCACTCTAATCGAAATAATCAGAATCGCGGCGTCAGTCAACTGTGACCTATAACCAGTGGCGTACGCAGGATTTATTTTCGGGGGGGGATATACCGGGGGGCCGAGGGGGTATGGAATACCCCCCAGGGAGAGGGGGGTCCAGGGGTCCTCCCTTGGAAAATTTTCATAAATTGCAACTGTAAATTCAAGTTTTTAGGCAATCTAGAGGCATATCAACAAACAGGGATCTTTTCCGTTAATTCACCACCACTATTATTTTGCTCATGATTCCGTTAATTCACCACCAATTATATTTTAAATTGAAGTAGGTTTAGTTTACAACATTTTACAGTATTTCCTATTTAAAAACCACAAGAAAAAAATTAGGAAATTAAATAACGAAATTGAAAACTCACACAATTTATTGATTGACGACGTCCCCTCTTTACTGTGGTGGCTGAACTGTGTAATATGTTCCAGCATTTATTCAAACAGATTTTCCGGTCCGTATTTTTTACGCCACATGTACACGAGTAAGTAGCTATTTAAGGGTATTTTCTGTTATATCCCCGCATTTACAAACCTCTCCATAGGCTGAGAATTAATCGGGATGGAACTAATACTGCGAAATATTATTTTTACTCACCATTTAAACGTTTAATTGTTGGAAAAAGAGTATTATAATAACTTTCTAACATCAGTCTTGACACACAAACACAAAAACAATACACATATTAATTACGTTGTTACACTTTAAAGTTACTTTGGTGGCCAGAACTACTTAATGTTTTTGATGAGTTGGTTAGGTTAGGTTAGGTTGTGTTAGGTCCTAACATCAAGTGATAACAAATTCTACAACAGCTGGCGTTCAATGAACGTAAAAAAAACGCACAGAACTCTCCTCACTGTTGCATTCACTTGCGACACTTAAAAATTCATTGTAGCCGCTCGCTAATCACTGGCCGCTGAGCGCGCGGTCCGGTTATCGCTGTGCTATAAGATAAGGCTTTCACAAATAGTGCAGGTAAAGGAAACCCCAAATTCAATATTCCTAATTACTCAGAACGACTTTCTTTACTGTATTTCAGATTCTGAGTGGTGGTGAATTAACGGAAAAGATCCACAAACAGAATAACACCTGAAATTTGAACTGATTTGAGGCAGCTCACAGATTAAATTCTGAAAGTTTTAGATCATATAGGAATTTTAGCAAAATGGTTTTACATAATCAAAGAAATAGCATATTTATATAGTAGGCCTAACATTAAAAGACAGGTGTTAGTAGGCCTAACATTAAAAGACAAGTAATTCAAGAATTTAACGTTCTTAACCTTGGGAAAAAATATTTTGTTCTATTTAATCTTAAAGTAAAAACTATATCTCGCATTCTCATTTATTGCACACCTCGGACCTTCTGGACCTGAAATATCCGGATCCTAGATTATCCGAGTGAGGTTGATCAATAGAATTTGAGAAAATGCAGGTTGTCTCACCTCTGAAGAGTTTCTCAAGTCCCAGAACGCAACCGCAAAGCTATGATGTACATGCAAGCATTGAATGCCGATAATAATCAATGACATATTAGTGGTAGGCTATGTCGAATAGTGGAGACCACCGTAATAAGTTTGATCTTAAAAATTTGACAGACTTATCACAAATCTATCTGCTTAGATTTGACGGCGAGTCTTGGTTTTCACGCAACGTAGGCAGATTTTCATCTGCCGCGTCGCCGCTACGAGATCGTCCGTCAGACGAATGGTGTAAAGTACACGGCCGTGATAAGACGACAATATTCGTCTGCCGCATTTTAACATCGTGATTTTTTTACCATGAATATTTCTCGAAATATGATGAGTCGTTTGTCACATCTGACGACAATGGCGATGTCGGCAACATTGCGGACTCCATGGCCACTGTTGTTATCAGAAGTTTTTGCTTGCCTTATGTTCTTATAAGCCATCTCCCGCCAATTACTCTTGATAACCACCATAGATAAATATACCCTAATCCAATATATAATCCCCGAATCAATTATCTTTAAAATAATAGAAAGTAACCATTTAAAACCCTTATAAAAGTTGATTAATTAATGTGTAGTGTTTTACGACAAGTTCAGTGATACCACCACCTTCATTATGAACGAGATATTAATTTTCCCAAAAATTTCCCAATATCCCCAAAAATTTCGGGGGGGGATAAATCCCGATATCCCCCCCCTGGGTACGCCCCTGCCTATAACTAGCAAGTAACTGGAACTTCGGACCAATTTAACTGCTCCTTTGGATGTAACAGGTACATGACAATGACGCTACTGCACATGCGCAACCGTTGCAGCATTTTCGACGATTAGAAGGTCGTCAATTTATGAATGTAATGGCGGCCATCTTTAATGGCTGATATGGGGGTGTTCTACACAAATTCAAGATTAGGGTTTGGGACCATGGCCCCCACAAGGGTGAGGCTGGTGCAACTTCTTCACAGGGCCCGGACCATTTTATTTTCTCTTATATTTATTAGGTGGCCACTTCAACTAATGTATCTAATTAATTGTAGAATATTTTACAGTAGATCATGATAAAAAATTCAAATATATTAATTTTTATCAAGTTTAGTAAAATAATATTAATTCTAGATTTTGAGGTTAGTTACTATTTAATTAGGTGCATACGTGTCAGTTACTGTTGTTGGCATATTAGTATACAACAGCGTGCTTGGGCCCCACACAATAACAGCTCGGACCCATTTGAATTTTAATCTTAGTTAATTAGGGAAATCAAAAATGAAAAAATGTTAAATCTCAAAATTAATTCAATATCAATTTCAGGTTTATTTCAGAAAAAAGTAGCCTACAGGTACACAATATCTTTACTATAGTGCGAAATAATCCCCCTGCATGGGCCAAAGCCTGTGTGCGGAGTCATTATTGAGAAAAATGACTCTAGAAAATTCTCAACAAAAAAATTACTCTGTGTGTGTGATTTAGAGTCATTTTAAATGAAAATATGTACTTTAAGTAAAAAAAGTGAATGATTTATTTTAATTTAAGTTTGCTTGCAATCATTTGTCAGCAAATTTTGATATTTGAATTGAACTAATAGCCTTAATTATTTATTATTATCAATTATCAGTCCAAATCAAACTTGTAAAGGGTAAAAAATTTAGCATGCAATTTTTGAAACGTAGTTTCGCACACGAACATGGGGCGAGGCTGATCCTGGTTACAGGGCCCGCAATCTAATGTTGGGGCCATGCTTCGGAAAAAAATACTTCTACTGGTTTATTCTATACACTTACCAAGTGCCTAAGCTGTATCAAAAAGTGCAAGGTTTTTATGCTAACCATACATACTATTACAGTAGAGTCTCGCTATTCCGAATCCCGCTAATCCGAACATCCGCCTATTCAGACATACTTTATCGTCAAAAACAGTTTTGTTAGTGAAAATTGCAAAGCACAAATCCTGTGTAGTTTATAATCACACTGTGTAATTGCAGCAGTAAGTGACGATCGCAAAGCATATCGGGTGTATTTAGCAATCATACCGCCTAATCGTGGTCATTAGTGGCAATCGTGGGTAATGGGCAGTTATACTGCATAATCGCGGCCGTAAGTGACGATCGCCAAGCACATTTGTTGTATTGACAATCAAACTGTATATCACGGCCGCAGAATTGGGAATAGTTTTTTCTGTACTCTATCTCAGCCAGAAAAGACGACAACTAACTATCGGGCGCGATCAACGAACGCCGACCTTCACATCGGCTTTCTATGACAATCCACTTCGGTCAGTTCTTCACTGAAAATTACGATCGCGATGTTCTAATTCTGTCGGAAATGGCGATTACTAAGCTAGATATCGGCCGGAAACTACAATCCCAATATTCATCTTGGCATTATATAAAAATTGTACTACAGTATCCTAAATATCTATTGATTTTTTATTCATTATCCGCTTATTCTGAATTTCCCGCTAATCCGAACCGGGGTCGGTCCCAATTAGTTCGGAATAGTGGGACTTGACTGTAGTGAAAACCCACATTAGTTCAAGAAAAACATGTTGCAGAGTCGAGAGGGCTGTGTGAATTGGAGCAGGTAACATTAAATTTATTTGACCAAGCGAGTTACTGTCATCCAGGCATCCACACATCAGTTTATGGAGATAAGATTTATAAGGTTTTAAATACATCATATTGCCGGGGCTGGTCATTTAAAAAATTTGTAAAAGTTTTATGTACAAAATGTTAATACTATATTCTCCAATTTTTTTAATAAAAAAATTAAAAAATTCTTTTTTGGATTGCCTTAGAGATAGGTCTGATATGGATATGATGCAGCAGATGTATGTACAGCCATGATCACTTGTACGATCATGGATAACCATGATCGTACAAGTGAGCAAAATAGTAGAAGTAGTTAGTAGTTGTAGTAGTACAGTTTTTCTACTTCCCAGCTGATTTGATGCTCCAGAGTATAATATTAGGCTCTGTTTGTGCTCTCCTACATCTATCTTCCCACAACTCTCAAAATAATTCTTCCATTTCAGATTTCTCAGAGCAGCCAAAGCCAGATGATGTTCCACCAGATCTTCAACAAGATGTTAAATGCTCTGTCCCAACTTGTGAAAACACAAAATTTACTTGTCCGGATAAAGCTTTCTTCACATTCCCATCTGAGGAAATGAGGTAAGAATAGTAACACTTGCTGCAGCTATATCGTGTGTCCTGGAATGGTTTATATTAATAACTTAAACTAAACAAAATAGGTTAAAGGTATTTTTCACACAAGTTGGGATCATAAAAACTACTAATTTTCAAATGCAAATCCCAATTGAGCGCCCAATTCATTTTGAAGGGCTAGTCTGAATTGTTATTGTTTGATCACATCTACCCGAACCAGAGGAATATTAAAGCCCTCCTGCTGAAAATTCTTTAAGTTTCTCATTGTGAACTCAACGTTTTTAAGCAGTCAAAAGCCATAACGACATTTACAGAAGAATACTGGAAATTCTGGTCGCTAACGCTTTTCACAACGAAAAGAAAATGATTAGTGGTGTGCGGATGGCAAATTTTTCGATCAGATCGGATAGCTCATGTTTGGATCAGTTACGGATCGGATAACAACAGGTTTGGATCGGATAATATTGGATTTGGATATTTACAGTGTAATTAGTGGCTTTAATTTTTTTCATAAGCCTAAGATTGCAAGGAACTACAATGTTAAGCCTAATGTGTAAGTTAAGGTTTGCCTTGATATGCTTGAGTTGTTGATTGTTAGGCGCGTACCCAGGAGGGGGGGCCCAGGGGGCTCAAGCTCTCCCCCCAAACATATGAAAAATTGTAAAAAAAATCGTAAAGAAGTGTTTTTTATGGGACTGGAAAATTTCTCGGGCATATGGCATTGTTGCTCGGTCATTGCGCGCCCGTCAAATATCTCCAAGGCCTCAAGTACAATACGAACGGCGGGTGGTGAGCGGCACCGTTCGGTTTTCCGGTAGCATTTATTTATTTGTCGACTGGTAATTTTTGTGGCAGTGGCTTCGTCCGTCCCAAGCAGTGAGCGGAATTCAGTGACATCACTCAGTGTTGCATTTGTCGCCTGGACAGGTTGAACATATTTTCGCGTCGCTAGCCACTCGCCATATGAACTGTTGCTTGTTTAAGATTAGAATCTATACTGCATGGAGATACCGCGACATTGCTTTTTTGATGGAAAACCGGATTTAATACAATTCTCCTGCTCGAATCGCATAACAAAATCTCGAGTCACTAGGAAAACTTTCGTTGTCTTTCAAAACCATAGAATCAGTCGAGTTCAGAAATTACACGGTCAAATTTTGAAATTATAAATGTCTCGCGGTTGGTATGATTTTTATTTCAGTATTAGTTTTGCCAATGGGGTTGAATTCAGCCATGTGATTGGCTGAACTGGAGTTGGAGGCGTCTGCATCTGAAATCCGGATCTACGACATGACATTTTGTGACCTGTTGATCTGTCAAAAGCAGTGAGATGTTACCAGGGCTGCCGAGAGGCCACGTCAGCCAAGTCAGAAACTTGGGGCCCGGGCTCCGAAGGGGCCCGGGATGAGCGGATTTTTTTTGATTGAGGGAATATTGGTTTAGACTTCTTGGAAATAACATTAGGCCTACATGTTAAAAAATAAAATTTCCAGCTTCACATACAAATTACTTTGATAATATTCAGCTAATACAGTATTCAGTTAAGGCAGAAACGACTGTTTTGTCTGTCTGTACTGTATTTGCCACTGATTGTACACAACGGCAGTGGCGACCAACCGCCAAGTAAGCGTGACTCATACCTCTCTCATATATATTGACAACAACTTGAATCTTAAATACGCTATGATGAAATTATCAACGATGGTAAACAAAGGAGTACAATGTTGCAGTTAACGCAGCAGATGACCAGTAAAAAAAATCATGCGCATTGATCATGAAAAAACGGCAGAGAACTTTGTGAGTGGAACGAACGCGGAAGTTATGGGGAAGAGGCGAATGTCTGGAGAATCCAATAGCGTGGCATCATTGGTAGCGGTAATTTTAAATCAGTGTAGACTTTTCTAAATCCGACCGACCATTCAGCCTCAATTAATTGGTTCGGATTTTTGGGGTTCCTATATGTATGATGTTCCACCTCTAGACTGCCAAAAAACACGAGTTTAGAGATCTAATTTTCTAAAATTTTCTGGGGGAGGACCACTTGATTTCTCTCAAAATCGTAACCTAAAAATACACCTTGCATCAATAAATTTCCTTAGAGTCGTAGACCCTTCCTTAGAGATTCCTTACAATAATAACCAACCTCAGACAATCAACAAAACAACCTTAGAAGTGTATTAGAATTCAAATTGGTTATAAATCAATGAACCCAGATATTTTTTTAAGATTTGGGGGTTGAAATAATTAGGCTGTAGGATGTAAGGCCCCAGAAAAATTTGCCCCCCAATCGAAATAGCTGTAACAATAGTCCAGGACCAATCTTCTAGCTTGCGAAGAATCCCCCCTCCCGGGGTAGTGAGCCCCCCCCCCCCCAAACACTGACCCTGGGTACGCCACTGTTGTTTGTTGTGGTATAATGTTTCTAATATACAGGGTTGCAATAGACATTAAAAGTCAGGAAAAGTCAGGAATAGTCAGGATTTTTGGGTTTTGGTCAGGAAAAGTCAGGAAAATGTTTGAAAAAATGCTGAAAGTCAGGAAAATTTGCAGTGGCACAATCTGACCGTCTCGAATTTCGATTTCCCCCCCCCACAAATTGGAAGTTAAAATAAATGTTTGCACCGTGTAAGATTTTGTGTGCTTTTTATTATTGGAAATGAGTTGGTTGGATGCAGAATCAGAAACCGATGATTTTTAAGATGAATCTACAAGAGTACAAGGCTAGTAAATTTTCTAATATATCTTTTAATAATTATCCAAACTTACTTTGATCAATCCCTCGTCAGCAATTGAAAGTCATACTTAATATCATGGGCCGAACCCCAGGGACCATATTCGTAAAGCAGTGATGGCTTCTTCTTTTTCCTCGTCAGCGATTGAAAGTCATACTTAATATCATGGCCCGAACCACAGTGACCATATTCGTAAAGCAGTGATGCCTCCTTCTTTTCCCTCATCAGTGTTTGAAAGTCATACTTAATATCATGGCCCGAACCCCAGTGACCATATTCGTAAAGCAGTGATGCCTCCTTCTTTTCCCTCGTCAGTGTTTGAAAGTCATACTTATTATCATGGGCCGAACCACAGTGACCATATTCGTAAAGCAGTGATGCCTCCTTCTTTTTCCTCGTCAGTGTTTGAAAGTCATACTTAATATCATGGGCCGAACCCCAGGGACCATATTCGTAAAGCAGTGATGGCTTCTTCTTTTTCCTCGTCAGCGATTGAAAGTCATACTTAATGTCATGGCCCGAACCACAGTGACCATATTCGTAAAGCAGTGATGCCTCCTTCTTTTCCCTCGTCAGTGTTTGAAAGTCATACTTAATATCATGGCCCGAACCACAGTGACCATATTCGTAAAGCAGTGATGCCTCCTTCTTTTCCCTCGTCAGTGTTTGAAAGTCATACTTAATATCATGGCCCGAACCCCAGTGACCATATTCGTAATGTTTCCTTGTGTTCCTTCGTCATCGATCGAAAGCTATTGTGTATTCATTTCTTAAACTGTTTTTGTATTTTCAATTTTTCAACGTATGTCTACTATACACCTAAATGTATAGTATTTCCTAAATACATTTTTCATACAAACGCTCCTAAATTTGTACCATAAAAAAAAATTTTTGTAATCATTCCTCTAACTGTTTATGTGTGTACAATATTTCAACGTATGTACAGTATACATCTGAAAAGTTCGTATCTCATACAAACGCTCTTTAAATCGTATGGTTTTTTTAAAATTTGGCTAATCGGCATATTTTCTCTAAAAAATTTACTAAACCACATATATCTTAAGTTGTTATATTTTAGAGTGTATATGAATTGTGTGTAGTTTAAGTCATCAAAATAATGAATTCATTTTCTAAATAGCCCAAAAACAACACTAACCATGTTTTGCTTGAGCCTTACTATCAATGAGGGGGTTGCATTAAAACAACAAAAATAATGTGTCTTTATTTGTAAAACCCCGCGGTTCCAAAAAGTCAGGAAAAATCTCTCAGATTGGTCAGTAAAAGTCAGGAAAAGTCAGGAAAAAAGGCCTCAAAGATTCTGTGGCAACCCTGAATATAGTAAAATGTAAATCATTAAAGTGCGCTTAGGTGCAACTAATTAATTGTTTAGAATTAGAAATTTATTCATTCCCCTAATAGTACAGGAGCTGAAGGGGGTTGAGCATGCACTTTCTGGTGCAGTCAGTTTTATGTTTGATTCTTATTCTGGGCACTTAGGTGAACATAGAAACGCATGTTGTCACCTTCCTAGGTGGTCGACAACATGGGGGGAGGGGGGAAACCTCCCCCCTTTGGCAAGGCTGTATGTTTACTTAAATACCCATAACTCAATAACGGTAAAAGATAAAAATATGAAATTTAAACCATTATATTCAGAAAATTATGCTTAATAAAAGCGACTATTAGCAAAAATATCGTATGTTTTATGGTTTTTGAGTAAAAACATTTTTTATCAAGAATTTTCATAATTTTTCATATTTTATGCTAAAAAATCTTGCGTAAACACCATATAAAGGCACCTTCATCCAAAAAAGTGAATATTTAAGCTTATATTCCTAAAATATGTTAAAATAAATACTCATTTAGTCAGTTTTTGGATAATTGTAGTTCCCATTTCAAACAAAACATGGTAGGAGAGGGGACATTTCCCACCCTCCTTAGGTATTCTTGTCCATTTACTTAACTACTCATAAGTCAATGACAGTTAAACGTATAAAAGTAAAAAAATAAACTAATATAGCTATAAAAATATACTGATTGATAAAGAGTCATACCAGAACCACCGTTTTTCTTATATTTTTCGTGTAAAACCAAGTTTTGTTGCAAAATTACCTTCATTTTTATGTAAAAAAACATACCTTAAACTATCATTTTCCACCTGAATCCTGAATCAGGGACAAACTAATGTTACACTTCAATGAAAATATTACAAGATTAATATCAAATTAATTATTTTATAGCAACAGCATATACTTTTAGTAGAGTATAAGGCTTAAAGGTCCATATACATAAATGCAAATAGAATCATTAGCTCTGAGTTTTTTTGTTATGATTTTCGTAGCTGAGAAGGATTAAATACGCACTTTCCCATCAGTGATTTTTATGTTTGATTTTTGTTTTGGTTGCTTGGGTAATCATAAAATCATATTGTACTAGAGGACCCACGCTGCTCCGCAGCAGTAAATTTTGGTACTAAGACGCAAAATCAACTCAAATCAAATAATTCTTCATTTACAAAATTAATGTTACATGCAATGGATCTTTACAACTTCGATGTGACTTGCCCGACATTTGCCTAAGTTGAAAAAGAGGTGCATGTAGCTGGGCCCAGTTATGTTGGAATTTCAGAGAACCAATTAAACCACGATTTATTAACAAATTGGTAATAATTTGTTTCACAAAGGAAAACGTAGGACTTTCATGAGATATTCTGTACTTAAGTTTTCGGGACAGCGACATGTCAGCCCGGCACATACGACTTTACAAACTAACTATATACCATGCTAAAATACCCTCGATGCAGACCTGCATATTCAGTGAATTTCAAATGCAAAAGAACATAGTTCAAGCCAACACAGCGAGATTTGACGTGTTTTTGTAAGCTCCATAAGATTAATATGGGGAATGAGTATACATCATGTTTGCTGCCATGAAAATAAAAATATCGGGGATTTTAGACTATTATACATTAGATCTTATCTAGATGAAGACATAAACCAATTTTTATCAAGATGAATATGTTGAGAAATAAGCAAGATTAGAATTTTACTTATTACCCATAAGGTTAACATTGGGACAATGTACTGTGTTTACCACTTTCAATATCTCGGTAACCAATGGACATAGACCAGTGATTCAAAATCCTAAATTGTTCTTTTTTTTAGCGTAATTCAATGGTGCCAACACAAATTGGATAAATTTTGTTTTTCTATGTAAAAATTTCAAAAGCCCACTTTTGGGGGGGGGTTACCCCCCTTAACCCCCCTTCCGGTGGTTCGATCGGGCTGGTTCACGAATTCGTCCAATTGATTACCACTTTACACGTCTGTACCAAATTTCATTAATATCAGACCATAAACGGACTCAGAAAAAGAAAACCTAATTTATATATATAAAAGATTAGTGTTGTTCGGAATTCAGCAGAGTGCTCCGGGTACGTCCGATCATAATAGTCAATAGCTCAAATGAAAGCTGGTATTTCACTGAAGGTTCTTAGCATATAGAAGGTTCTAAAACATATAGAATTACTTAATTAGAACTGGGGAAATATATCTTCAATTGAATTCATAATTCGGGAAATAATCAAATTTATGTTTTTTGGTCGAGTAATACAGTATATTAATAAATGCCGATCCTTGATGGCAAATCTTTGCGTGCATACCTTTAATTTAAGACCTTATTTATGAAAATCGGTCGAGTAGAAAAGCCAAACAGACTCAAAAAAGAAAAACCAATTTTTTGTGTTTTCGGAATTCAGCAGCGTGCTTCAGATACGTACGATCTTAATAATCAATAGCTGAAATGAAAGGTGGTATTTCGCTGAAGGTTCTTAGACCAAAACATACAGATTTACGTAATTGAAATTGGGGAAATATAACTTAAAATGAATTAAAAATCCCGGAAATAATAAAATTAATGTTTTTTGGTCAGGTAATATAGTAGATAAACAAATGCCGATGCCTGATGGCAAATCTGTGCGTGCATACCTTTAATTTAAGACCTCAATTATGAAGATCGGTTGAGTAGAAGAGCCAAACGAACTTGGAAAAGGAAAACCATATTTAACTCCCATAAGAAATGTACAGGGAGGAAGTTGCTATTGTGCATAACTCAAGTAATACGGCAGATAAATGAATGTGGATGCTTGATGGCAAATCTGCGCGTGCAAACCTTTAATTTAAGACCTCAATTATGAAAATCGGTTGAGTAGAAGAGCTGGACGGACTCGGAAAAGAAAAACCAAATTTTTTTAATATATAGATATCCATCCCAAGTAGTTGACAACATGGGGAGGGAGGGGAGCACTTCCTCCTTCCCAATGTAATAGTTGTCTGTTTGTTTAACTACTCATAACTCAATGACAAGTCAATTAGAATAGTGAAAGTTAAACGATTAGACTATAGGTAATGTATTAAATAATAACGGGTATTACCAAAAACGTTGTATGTTTAAATTTGTGGAGTAAAACCAAGTATTAATGGGCATTTTCTTCATTTCTTTATTTTTTTACAAAAAAAACCAAGTACATGCAACATTTTCTCAAGTTGTATTCTGAAACAGAGATGATCTAGGATTATACTTCTAACATATAATTTATTTATTTATTTGATCAAATATCGTTTAGCAAGAGTTTGGTCAGTGAAACATATGGAAACAAAGTTAATGCGTATCACAAAAATATCTTAATTTTTTCGATTTCCTGTGCGAGACATTTTTATACTTTGCAAATGCCCTCGTAATGCAAAAATATGTTTTCAGAACATTGTAAGCCAAGGTTTAGTGTTATTTTAAAGTGTCGGACAAAATTGGAATATGGCTTAATATTATAATGACACAAGAAATGAATTTAAAGCTTTGAAAGGAGGTTTTCTTTAGTGAAGTAAAATCTAGGCCTAACCCTAATTTTAAACATAATACTCTTACTTTTCTTCACAGTTTACTTTAACTTCTTAAATATGAAAAACAATTTTTAACTGCTAAACAAATTGCTTTAAAAAATCACTTTTTAACTAAAGTGGCATTTTAGTGAAAACTCATTTAATACTACTATAATTAATTCATACATTTTAAATAATAATAATAATAATAATAATAATAATAAATTTATTTCTCTTTGTTCAGTACAATGATACATTAAAATAGCAAACATAATCATTAAAACAGCATAACAAATAAAAGAACACAAGGTTTTTTAAAGTCTGAACATCGAGAAATATACACACCCATAAAAGACTAAGCTTTTGTGTTGGGTGGGAGTCCCATGTAAATTGTCCACCAGTCAGCACTTAAAGACACTTATATTATATTTAAACATAAAAAACACTTCAAACAAGTAGCCTTGACAACCAATTACCAAGTACAAACCAGGAACACAAAACATATCAAATATTCACATAACATACATTAATTAATTGTATAGGTATTCAAAATATTACATAGACAATAGCAGGCCATCAACTAGACTAATAAAGACGCTCAATTTCCTCATGACTTTTGGATAGTAACCACTTTCTCAACAGCCTTTTGAAACAACCTACCGTTGCACTTTTTTTTATACATTCAGGGAGCATATTATAAAATTTATATGATAAATAAACAAAACTTTTTTTAAACAATGTACAATTGGGTTTAGGTAACCTTAGTATATTATTCACTGTTTGCCTGGTATTATAACTAAATAAAACGTCGACAATAGGACCATTATTACCGCTCAACTTATAAAAAATTGTTAACACTTTGAAAATGTACAAATATCTAAATGGAAGAATAGAAAGGTCAATAAATAGTGGAAAAGAATGATCAAGATAATTGGAATTTGAGATCAGTCTAACAAACTTTTTCTGTAAAATTATTAGGTTATTTAAGTTAGTTATTTATTAGTTATTTATTAGGTTATTTAAGTTAGTTATTTATTATTATTAGGTTATTTAAATCGTAGGGGATGTCACCCCCTGCGATTTATACGCTACGTACCTCTTTAAGTTGATTATGTTTGGATTCATGGTAATCGATTTCACTTTAATTCTTCTTCAATGTACAATAAACATCTTCTCGATCGCTTATAAAAGAACCATATTTACACGGACATATTTAAAATGGAGCACTTTATGCATTCTGTCGATTATTAAGGATGTTTTCTTTTAAAGTTTTTTATGTCAAATCTTTTTAGTTTCCTCTTACTGCTTGATAATAACTTTACTAATCAACATTAATTACTCATACCTCGTCTTCTCTGTCTTTTGAAAAATCATTTTTACAATTTTCCTTTCAAAAATAGAAAGAGCAGCATGATATTTTATTAGCAAAACAAACACAGGTCTTCTTAGAACAGGTTTTACACTTACAAGGAACAATGAGATTGACTGGAAAAGCTGGCGAAGTCATAAAAAGGGGCAATAGGTTATTCTGATCGTCAAGAAAAAATCCATATTGGGTCAACTGCAATGGCTCTAGAAAGGCAGTGGTCGAGTTTATCCAGACGTACAACTGGGCATGGCATCTCAAAATGTGTTGCCTGAAACTGTTAGATGTGCATGGCAAACAGCTGACGTCGTTTATGGCCAAGGGGTTTGACCGAAAGTAAAGATAACGGCTTTTGTCACAGGAAGTGCCTCTCTTTTTGGTAATTTTCAAATAAAAAACCTCCAACTTCTTCTGTTCTTCAGTTGATATATTTTCTTGATACAGCATTTCCAAGGCATTTATGCATCCCTCTTGCTTTTTCAACACCTTGAAAGCGTACTTTTTTGTACCCACTTTACTAGTTGAATCACAACCCGTGAATGCATGAAAAGCTGGGAGGATTTTGGAAATTACGAAAATTCTTGATAAAACATGTTTTACTCAGAAACTATAAAACATATGATATTTTTGCTAATAACCTTTCTTATTAAGCATATTTTTCTGCATAGGTATATTGGTTTAAATTTCATATTTGTATCTTTTACCGTTATTGAGTTATGAGTATTTAAGTAAACATACAGCCTTACCAAGGGGGGGAGGTTTCCCCCCTCCCCCCCATGTTGTCGACCACTTAGGAAGGTGACAACATGCGTTTTTATGTTCACCCAAGTGCCCAGAATAAGAATCAAACATAAAACTGACTGCACCAGAAAGTGCATGCTCAACCCCCTTCAGCTCCTGTACTATAAAGAATAGGCAATATTTAATTAAATTAGCTTATTAGGCCTGTTGCAGTTTCAGGATTAGGCTACTTAAAAATTCCTTTTTCATTACAACCTAAATTTGTTCACTTTTAGGCTTTGCTTTCCTTTGTTCTTTTTCTTCTCATGAATCAATACATTTTTTGATCAGTGACTAGGCTTAAGTGATTAAACAAAACAACTTAATATAAAATTTGATTCACGAATAATAGTTCAAATCAAATAACAAGGCCCACCCATCCATAAGCCCGATGCTTAAATTAACATTAGACGGACTGGGCTTTGTTATTTAATCGGTGTATATTTTATTTTTAAGAGAGCATTTAATTTTTATTCATGCACTAGCAGTTGCCCGTGGCTTTGCTCACAATAAAAACTGTAACTCCCGCTGCCTAAATGAAGATAGGGCCACATACTGAGTTTATAACTAAACAGATAAGGTACAAAAACGAATGACGACTTTAATTTAACTAACTAAACTAAATTTAACTTTTACATAGTACATATCACCTAAAAAATCAACAAAACAACCATAAAACCATTATGAAAGTAACCAAATTATAAATCATCTGTAAAATCGAATCCGTTTGTGAAGCTGAACCACCTGCTTGTTGAATGAACATTGAAAATTAAACAAAAGATCATCCATTCCACTCGCGTAAGAAAATTTATAAACTTCGACCCCGCCAAAACCCCTTAAAACTTTGAATTTAAAAAACCGTTCTTAGCGGATGCTTACGCCCTTAAGATCATCCATGGATGCAAAGGTGCAAGGTTCTAAGTCAAGTAGTTTTAACTGTGCAGTGATAGGTCAGTGGTATTGGACAAATATAAAGAAGATGGACTTTCATTAACCAGAAAGATGTTTTCAGGAATCCTCAAAGTCCGCAGGTTTGCTGCGACTGGAGTTATTCTATTGCTGCCCCCCGTAGGAGGTATTTCTATTTGGCCTCCCTGTACTATACATGTGAGCAGATTCAGCGCTCCGCCGATAAAGGCCTCAAGGGTGCCACTGCACTGGGAAGGCTTATGCCCAATATCGTTGAAACTGTTCGCATGTATAGGTCACATGTATATAGTGTCCCTTAAGCAGGAATATAAATATCTCCGTCGCAGCAGACCTTGCGTACTTAGAGAATCCTAAAGCAGTTTTCTGATTCATGAAAGTATATGTATGTAATTCGTAGAAATCGCCTTAATTTAATGTCAAACACGTTCTAAGGTTTTTAGGGTCTATCTTTAACATAAACAAACCCCCGTTGCAGCAGACCTCCAGACTATGTGCATGACTTTATTTTATTTCTTCTATAAGAATAACATGAGGAATAAGTATGTAGGTCTGCTGCAACAGTCATGCAAAAATTTGGTGGTTTTAAAACAATATCAGGTGTATATGAACCAAAAAAGCCACACACCAAGTTTTAACAAGATATGTTGAGTAATAACCGAGATATAGAATTTTTCTATAGGGACAATGTACTGTGTTTTCAGCTTTAAATATAGTTTGAATAGTGTTTTTTGCTTCTGGGAGCTCCAAAATGAAAAGTTATCATGGTCTCGGGCTTAGGTCTTGCCGTGAGACCTATGGTAATTCCATCAATGAAATTCGTTAAAAGACAAAGGCAAAGTATTAGCGAATTTTCCCTATAGGGAAGAAGCTGTTACCATAGTACTCATGGTAAGACCTAAGCCCGAGACCATGATAACTTTTCTTTTTGGGGCTCCCAGAAGCAAAAAACACTATCCGTTCATTTTCATAAATATATATATATATATACACGGGTGTCCAACTTAAGTGTGCCACCATTGGTATTTCATAAACTATTGGATTTAGAGAAAACTTTAAATTGGAGACTTCACCTACTTTTTTAAGAGATTTAAAAATATCAATTCCATTTTCCAATATGGCGGACAACTTTGATTTTTCTTATAGAACACCCTGTATTTTATGACCTATTTGGATTCTACATTTAATTTTAAGAACTTTTTACTCTTTGACATTTTTTCCTAAACCCAATTGTTAAGGAGATATAAGCCGTTAAAATTTGATTTTTCCCCATAAGAAATGCATAGTTTTATTGTCGGTTCTCGGTATATCGATACTGGTACAGGGTTAATTAAAAGATACCAGAGAACAAAAGTGCTTTTATATGATTTTAGTTTAGATTCAATCATAGAAATAGTTTTTAGTCGAGATTCACTCATGGAAATGAACAATTTAGAATAGTTTTGTACTCCATAAGGATTGCATGGGATGGCACAGTTAAAATGGACACAATGCATTTCAAATGAGGAAAAACCAAACTTTAACTGCTTATATCTCCTTAACCATTGGGTTTAGGAAAAAATGTCAAAGAGTAAAAAGTTCTTAAAAGTAAGCGTAGAATCTAAATATGCCAGGGATTCTAAAAATACAAAGTGTTCCATAAGAAAAATAAAAGTTGTGTCCGCCATATTGAAAAACGGCGGCCATTTAGGAGAAAATGGAATTCATATTTTTAAATTACTTAAAAAAGTAGGTGAAGTCCCCCATTTAAAGTTTTCTCTAAATCCAATAGTTTCTAAAATACCAATGGTGGCACACTTAAGTTGGACACTGTATGTATACACTAGTGGCTTGAAGGGGCAAAAGCCCCTAAAATAGAATACAAATACTGGTTATTTAATGTTTCCTTCGCACTCACAACTCGGTGACTGAATTTAACGTTCAAAGTGTAATGTTAAACATATTTTGACATTTTCTAGCACGTAGCAGAATTTTAAGAAAGGGCGTTACTTCAGTATAGTAAAGGGCTCAATTTTTTGGAACAGTGGCGCTATCCGTCGTTCTAAAAACAAACTCAGTTCACTTTGTTTACAATTAGACATATGGACATGGTTTGAAGACATTCTTAAAGTTAACCACAGACTGCACTTAATTTATTTCCCAAATCAAGTCGTGGCATTTAAAACAAAAATTAAACAAATGTCGTGTGCAGCTTCTCCGCCTGGTTCAAGAGAACATATTGAACAGTTAAAGGATACTTATTATGGAAATCTTCGATTGAGGCTACATTTTACCCAATAATCAAATAAATAAGGTTGAAATCAGAAAATGGTCTCCCGTTGACGACTCCACACTCCACGTTGGAGCCTCCGGCTCCACTTCATAAGGAAGTTAGGTTTGGAGACCACGAGGTTGGTAAATAGTTAATGTTGAGGATTTTACCCTAGATTCAACACTTTTTTATGGTTGCCCGTTAGCAACCCATGTTTTAAGGTAAACGAAGCAGACGTTTTTAAACTACAATGATTTTTGTAAATTGCAGATATTTAACTTTATATCTTATTTTCTTATAAACTTTAAGATATTTCAGTATTTTCCTGAGTCCCTGGCATTAAGGCCTTCTGTTTGAGCCCTCTCCCATTATCCTGCAACTTGCCAAACGCCCACAATTTCGGCGCAATAATTTTGCTTACTTCATATATTTATATATTTTTTTTTTTTTGGTTGGAGGTGGAATGCGTTTACGGACACTGAGGGGCTCGTTGTCCCTCAGTAGTGTCGGACTCCCACGAGCTCGATGTCCCGTGAACTACCGACTAAACCACCTCCCTCGGCACCGAGGACACTAGCCTGGAACTGTTTCACACATTACTTCGGGCTAGGCCTTTGATATTACGCCGCTAGGGCAACCTCCGTAGGGAAATGCTGAGGATTAAGGCCGATCGAGGTCGACCTTTTTCGCCCGAAGAATGGCCTGGACGTAGTGCTGGACACAGTTCCAGTTGCCCTCTCCCTGGAGCATAGCTCCGACGATGTTGTTTGGGCTGACGATCACGCCGATCTCAGATGAAAGCGAGGCTCGGCGGACGTGCCAACGGTCGCACTGAAAGAAGGTGTGCTCGGACGTGTCTGGGATGCCGGGGCAATACAGACAGTCCGGGCTAGCGACTTTGCCCATCCGGTGCAGATAGGCTCGGAAGTACCCGTGCCCAGAGAGAAACTGGGTCACGTAGTAGTCAACCTCGCCGTGCTGCCGTTCCACCCATGGTCGGACGGAAGGTATGAGCTGGAAGGTCCAACGTCCCCTCGGCTCGGCTTCCCAGTCACGCTGCCAGGAGTCGAAGCTGCGATCGCGCTCTTCCCTGGCAGCTGCTTCCCGGCCCACTTCAGGCCTCCTCCGGTAAATCGCCTGCCTCTCCCTCGCGAGGAAGAGGACGGGGATGACTCCGGCGATCACCATCACAGCAGGCTCGGAGACTGTGCGGTAGGCCGAAGCGACCCGCAGAGCTCCTCGACGCTGGACTCGGGCAAGCCGGTCTCGGAAGACTCGCTTCTCGAGTGTGTGAGCCCATACCTCTGCCCCGTACAGCAAGACTGACTGGACGGCAGTCATGAGCAGACGGCGCTTGCAGGAACGAGGACCGCCGACATTGGGCATAAGCCTACCAAGGGCAGCGACACCCTTAGCGGCTTTGTCGGCGGCGCGCTGGATCTGCTCGCCGAAAGACAGTCTGCTGTCGACCATGACTCCCAGGTACTTTGCAGCAGGCTTAGTCTCGAGTATGACGTCACCTATCTGTACCGGGAACACGGTGTTTATCCTCTTTTTGGTGAGGACGACGATCTCCGTCTTACTGACAGCCAGGGACAAGCCGTGGTCTCGCATCCACCCGTTGACCTTGGCCATTACTACGCTGAGCCTCAGTTTTGCCTGTTCGACGTTCCTCGCAGCGATCAAGGCAGCGACGTCGTCAGCATAGCCAACGAGGCGGGTCTCATCGGGCATGTCTAGCCTCAACAAGCTGTCATAAGACACGTTCCAGAGATCTGGTCCGAGGATGGACCCCTGCGCAGCCCCGGAAGTGATGGGAATGCGCCGCTGACCTTCGGTCGTGTCGTACAACAGAACGCGGTCTGACAAGTAAGCCTCGATCATACGCAGGAGGTAGGAGGGAACTTGGAACGTATGCTCAAGCGCCCACAGCATATCGCAACACCTGGCGGAGTTGAAAGCGTTCTTCACGTCGAGCGTGACGAGAAGGACCACGCGGCGCGACCAGTGGTTGTGGTCTTCCGCCCTCCGCACTGCCTCAACTACCTCCTGGATAGCGTCGATGGTAGAGCGACCGGATCTGAAGCCGTACTGCTGCGGGGACAAGTTCCCCGCAGAGACGATGGTCTCGGTCAGCCTGATGCGCAAAAGCTTTTCCAGCACTTTCCCGGCCGTGTCGAGCATACACAGGGGTCGGAAAGAAGAAGAGGTCCCCGGTGTACTCTTCGCCTTGGGGATAAGAACAAGGCGGGCTACCTTCCACGAAGAAAAGAAAACGCCTTCCGCCAGACACGCGTTGAACATATCGAGCAGAAGTCTTGGATTAACCTCCGCAGCGAGCTTGAGCACCTCCGCCGGAATGCCATCGGGACCGGGCGCTCTTCTGGGTCGTAGGGATCGGACGGCGGCGGTGAGTTCCTCTTCCCGGAAGACTGGGAAGGCGCCTACCTCTCCGAATTCCCTGACTGGCCGAACTGGGTGGCTGGGAAACAGTGTATCGACGACGGCGGCCATGGCTTGTGGTTCCATGACCGCAGGTGGTGAGCGAGCCCCTAGCTTCTGGGTTACTAGTTTGTAGCCCATCCCCCAGGGGTCGTTGTCGATATCCTGACACAGCTGCTTCCAGCACCTGACTTTACTCCGGTTGATGGCACCGCGGAGCTCTCGGCGGGCCGCTCTGTGCTCAGCCGATCTGGCATTTGCATCAGGGCGGTTCCTGGCTCGCTGCGCAGCTCGTCGGAGACCAAGGCATCTCCTCCGGAGTTCCGCGATTTCAGGCGTCCACCAGTAAACCGGCTTCTTCCTGTGGTGGCGGGAAACTCCGGGCATCGACTGCTCACACGCGGTCGCGATGAGTCGCATCGTCGATGCTGCCAGATCTTCGGCACTTGCGAAATTCACAATGCTCTGGTCTTTAATTACTTCTTTAAATGTGTCTTTGCTCAGACGGCTGATGTTCCAGCGTCGAGCCAGAGGAGCAGGTTCAGCGCGCAAGCGCGCGCCCTCGGGAAGGACCTTAAAAAGGATCGCCTGATGGTCGCTGGAGGAGTAGTCCTCGCAGACACGCCAGTCGGAGATCCGCTGGAAAATCCCTTCAGAGGCAAGGGATATGTCAGGGATCGTCTCTCTGCACCCCGGACGGCGAAAGGTGGAAATGCCGCCCGTGTTGAGGATACAGAGGCCCGACCTGGCAGCCGACTCGAGGACGTAACGTCCTCGAGTGTCGGTCCGCGGGGAACCCCATTCCACGGCTTTGGCGTTAAAATCGCCACCGACTATGACCCCGCCAGAGGTGTTCATGATCTTATCCTCGATGGAATCGACCATGTGGCGGTAGTCTGCGATCGGTTGGTTAGGCGTGAGGTAACAGGAGAAGACGGTGAAATCCCTGCTCCTCACCCAAACGAAGCCGTTGCCCGATCCGGGATCGAGAACAGGCACCTTCCCGAGGTCCAAGATCCATATCGCCGCAGTGCCGGAGGGATCCGAGAACCACTGCGCGGAGCGTCGGTTCTGGTACTACTCACTGAGAAGCAGTAGGTCAGCGCCCTGCTCCGTGGCGAATTGGAACAGCAAGTCGTTTGCTGTCCTGCTCCTCTGCATGTTAAGTTGCAGAACACTGATCATTTCTTTTGTGTTTGGCGAAGCTCCTGGATGGCCCGCCTGTACTGCCCGCAACGACCAGACCCAGCGGAATGCTTGACCTGGTCGCCCTTCAAGCCGGCTTCTGTACACAGGACACATGACAACGCTGCATTGCATGCGCTGGCCCTGTGATCCTGGCCGCCGCACTTGAAGCAGAGCTTGCTTCTATCGGGTCCAGGGCAGCGATTAGCTACGTGACCGAACCCCAGACATTTAAAACATCTGGAGGCCACGAGCTTCTCGCGCACCCGACAGCTCACGTACCAGACTTTCAGGTGGCCCTTCTCCAGGAGCTTCGCAGCTGCCCTGGCTCCCAGCGTGAGGATCGCCACCTTCTGACCCCGAGCGTTCGCCTTTGAGAGGAAGGTTTTCACCTCGACGTTGTCGCCGATGGCGGGTTTGACGGCAGCAATCACCTCCGCCTCGGTCGTCAGCTCGTCAAGGTCCCTCACCTCCAGCGTCGACTTGGGTTCGAGAACGCGGACGGTCGCGTTCGCCCCCAAGATGGTCTGCAAGTCCTCGCTGAAGGCGGCTTTACTTTTGGAGGCGTCACCGAGCTCGACCAAAAGATCGCCGGCTCGGGTCTTCCTCATGCCCTTGATGACGGCGCCCTTCTCATCGGGCTTCGCTTTACTGCGAATTTCGCCCAGCACGTCGGCGTAGGATTTCCCCTCCGACGGCTTGATGAGAAGAGCGTCCGGCCGCTGCTTGCGGGACTTCTTCCTCGGCGCCTTCTTCTTGTCCTGGGTGCCAGGCTGGCTTCTAGGATTTGGAAGAGGGTCTTTCTTCTTACCCTTCCTCTTAACGACCTCGGTCCATGCTTCGGAGTCCGATTTCTCCGCTGGACTGTCTCCCTTCGGCTTTTTCTCTGCCTCCGGTTGGGCGGGGCTAGAAGCGGCTCGCTTTCCACCGGCCGGCTGAGCCTTGACCCGCAGCGATGGAGTCGTCTGGGTCGACGCGGCCACCGTCTCACAAGACTGCCACGACCTCCTCAGCTGGACAATGTGCTGCAGACTGGCCTCCAATTGGACAATGCCATCCTGCACGTCCTTGCTAATGTTCTTCTGCCGGGCGGTCGCAGCCTTCATTACAGCCAGGGTGTCGAAACACTTTTTAAGGTGCTCCTCCTCCTGCTGCCTGGCGAGCGCGATGACCGCGTCAAAGAGAGACGAGTCGGCATTCATCGGCTCGTTGTCCTCAGTGGGTGCCCTCTCAATGGCCGCGGATGTTCTGGCCACCGATGAGGCAGGTGTCGCGACCCGGACTGGTGGCGATCTCGTGAGTCGAGACCTTCTTTCGAAGGGGCTTGCCACCCCGTCGTCAAGCCCACTCAGAGGAGAATCCTGCTGGGTGTTTTTTGGGGTTAGGGTACCCCATTTTGATTCGTGCACCTTTTGAATCGTTTTTTTGTCTGCACTTGCCATGTTGTCTGGATTGGCCCCCAAGACTGGGCGTTGACCCCCCAAACGTACCCCGATGAGAAAGTCAGACCGACCCATCACCAGAGAAACTATATCCGTGTTCGACCGCCTCCAAAACACTGGCAGTCCCAGACGAGCAGTGGCCTCGGCAGAGCCCCCCCGTGACCGCAGCAGGGCCCTATCCGGTCGCCAACCGGCACCGCCACGGCCAAAGGGATTTTCGCCGGCTGATAGGGCAGCCAGGTCAGCTGGCTGGGCATGCGGAGAATGGAATTGTGAAAAGGAGACGCGAAAAAGGACCAGTGCGCCCCCCTCCCCTTTTAGTCGGCTCTTACGACAAGCAGGGGATACTGTTGGACATTCTGTCCCGGCCCAACACGGGAACATATATTTATATTGATCATTTTCCATTATATATTTATATTGATCATTTGCCAATAAATCGGCATCGTTATAACGTAAACGCACTTAACTCTTTATAATTTTAAATTATAAATACAGTGGAACCTGGATAATTCGAACCTCAAGGGACCAGCTAAGAACTTCGAATTATCCATAAATTTGAATTAAAGGAGTTCTAAAGAATGAGGTCAAGACATTGAAACTTCAAATTGTGAATTTAACCTCTTTATCAAATTGAGACTCTAAAGAATTAAAATTCATCAACAAACGCTAATTATAAGGGTTCAAAAACAGTAATCATAAAACAGAAATAACTACCCTAAAGTATAAACTACGTACGACGACGTACGATAATACAAAGAAACATTTCTGCTAGAAAAAATACAGTACGTTCTGCTACGTCTGAACTTGCATTCAGGCTACCAACTTAACTTCATGTAACATTGACAATTGCACGCTAATTGACTTTCCGCTAAAGTGAGTGTTTTATAGGTCCGAGAATTGGCGAAATGATCACTACACTTATTTAATGTGACGTAAAAACTTTTAAACACTTAAAAGAAGGCATTGCACAAATAAAAAAAAACACTTTGTTTGAAGGACTATTGAAAACAACGGATTACTGCACTGGAATTCGCAAGTTAGTTTGGCTGGTGGTGGGAGGGAAGAGGGTCGCAGTGTTGAGTAGTCTTTGTGTCGACATAGAAAACTGCGCATCAGGTCTGCTGGGAGCCGTTCTACACAGAATCAAGTGCGAAAAGACTAGTGGCGCTGCCACGGCGAGCGCAACCCTTTTCCGAACCCAGTCAGCGTTCTGTACTGTTTTAGTTTACATTATTGGTGTCGAGTTACAAGCGATGTTGAGGCAGGGTGGGAAGCCTGGGAGGTGGAAGGTATGAGTCATTTGACCATAACGTGACACGCCATCGGTCTGGCGTTAAATTTTTATTGAACGTCGTAGTAAACCAGTGTTTTCCAATGAATTTGTAACTATTTCCAGTCGTGGAATAAAACTGATGTACCTTAATTTGGCACTTAAAAAATTCGAATTATCCACGATTTTTTAGCATGCATTTTTTTTTTTACAAAATGCCAGGGACCAAGAAAAATATTCAAATTAAAGAAGATTTCGAATTATACAAGTTCGAATTATCCAGGTTCCACTGTATATACTCAAACCCGTAATTATAAAGTCTGAAAATCTTAAAATTAAGATATTTATTTGTTATAGTACATTGAACATAGCTGCCTTTTGAAGAAAAAACATATGTCAACATCCAGCATATGGCTTTGAATCAAGCATCAGCACCACATGTTTTAATGTAAACAAAGCAGACGTTTTTAGATCCCAATGCTTTTTAAATGGCAGGTATTTTACGTTATTTCTCGTTTTTAGCGAATTTCCCCTATAGGGAAGAAGCTATTACCGTAGGTCTCATGGTAAGACCTAAGCTCGGGACCACTATAACTTTTTGTTTTGGGGCCCCCAGAAGCAAAAAACACTATTCGTTCGAATTTATATATATATATCTATATATATATATATATATATATATCTATATCTATATATATCTATATATATATCAATGTGTCTGTTAGCACGATAGCGGCCGTAAAAATGGTCCGATCTTTATGAAATTTGGTACGGATATGTAAAGTGGTAATCGATTGGATGAGTTTGTGAACCAGCCCGATCGGACCACCGGAAGGGGGGGTAAAGGGGGATAAACCCCCCCAAAAATGGGTTTTTTTGAGTTTTTACATAGAAAAATAAAATTTATCAAATTTTTGTGGGCACCATTGAATTCAGCTCAAAAAAACAAATAATTTAGTATTTTGAATCACTGCTCTATGTCCATTGGTTACCGAGATATTGAAAGTGGTAAACACAGTACGTTGTCCCAATGTTAACCTTATGGTAAATAAGTAAAATTCTATATCTCGCTTATTTCTCAACATATCTTGATAAAACTTGGTAAATGGCTTCTTCTAGTTCAGATCTACTAAATATTGAATTAAAACCATCCAGTTTTAATATACCTGTAGCAGCAAACCTGCATACTCATTTCCCATGTTATTCTTATGGAGCTTAACAAAACATGTCAAATCTTGCTATGTTTGCTTGAAATACGTTGTTTTGCATTTGAAATTCGCTGAGCATGCAGGTCTGCTGCAACGGGGGTATTTGATGAATTTCAAGCAATCTCATTATTTTTCCCGCCATCACGGAATAGCGACCTTTAATTTAAGCCCGCCCCCATCTTTCTACGACTTGCCAGACGCCCACAATTTTGACGCAAAGAATCGGCTTACGAAATTAAATATATGATATCTACTAGCTTCAATGCCCGTTGTGGTTAAATACAACGGTCTCTAGAAAAATAGTTCATAGTATATGGGGTTCCCTTGTGAAATACCATAAAAATAATTTGTTTTTTCAAAAATAAAATTGTTTTGAAAAAAAAACATGATGAGATAATCAGCTGTTAATGTATTTCCTATAGAAAACATGTTTTTTAAACTTTTTCACCATAAATATTATAAAAGTTAAATTATCACAATTATTTGTAAATCTACAGGGGGAAAGCGACCGCTTGATAAAATCTCTCTGGTAGAACTGTAGATTTAATTGTACAAAGTTTTGCAAAAGATCCCTACCCACATAGCACAAGTACATCAATTTTATGTAAAATTGATGTACAAAATGTCAATAGCAATGAAATCGTTGATGTCATATGGACGTCATATTTAATAAAAATTACGTCATTTTGACGTAACTTACTTGACTTATTTCCTTTCACTCCTGCACGGAGAATAGGGCCTCCACGAAACAACGCCATCGGACTCGGTTGGCAGCCAAGGCTCTCACTTCCCTCCAGTTTTTCCCTGCATCTTTTATTTCTTCTTCTATAGTTCTCCTCCAGGTCATTCTAGGTCTTCCTCTACGTCTATGCCCCTGGGGATTCCAGCTCAAGGCCTGCCTCTCTACAGCATCTGGATCTTTACGGAGAGTATGTCCAATCCATCTCCACTTGCGTTTTTTAATCTGTATATCTACAGGTTCTTCATCTGTAGCATTCCACAACTCTCTGTTTGAGATAACATCGGGCCAGTGGACCTTCAGTATTTTCCTCAAACATCTGTTGATGAAAACTTGCAGCTTTTGTGTCAAAGATGAAGACACCTTCCAAGTCTCACATCCATATTACAACACAGACTTGACGTTACTATTGAATATCTTCAACTTGGTTCTGGTCGAAATGTCACGAGCCTTCCACACTGGATACAGCTGCACAAAAGCAGCATTAGCTTTAGTAATTCTTGACATTACATCTTCATCAGCTCCTCCGGCTCTTGTTAAGACACTTCCCAGATATGTAAATCTGTCCACCTCTTCGATTTCCTCATGTGACACTCTGAAACTGTTGTTATTTGCTACATTTATCCTCATTGATTTAGTTTTCTTTACATTTACTTTTAGGCCTGTAGACTGTTCGCTTTCCAAATCCTGCAACTTTCCTGTTATGTCATCAAATCTATGGGAGAGGAAACAAATATCATCAGCGAAGGCCAGTTCTTCAAGCCTCTGTTGGAGACCCCAGGATATACCTCTCGCTCCTTTCTCTGCTATATTTTGTAAAACCTGGTTCAGAGCTATCACAAAAAGTGTTGGTGACAGAACACAGCCTTGCCTAACTCCTAACTTTACCTCCAAGGGATCACTTAGGTTACCATTATGAATTGCCCTACATTGGTAATCCGTGTACATCTCCTTTATTAGAACTAATATTTTATTAGGAATTCCAAAGCTCCTTAGTGCCTTCCAAATACTCACTCTTTTTACGGAGTCAAAGGCTTTCAGGAAGTCAATAAAAACGAGATACAAGCCAACATTGAACTCATTACTTTGTTCGATTATTATCCTCATCGTATTTATTTGATCTGTGCATGAGCGGTTCCTTCTGAACCCAGCTTGCTCCCTTCTCAACTTCCTATCAACAACCTCTTTTATTCTGTTCAAAATAATTCCTGCGAATATCTTCCCAGGAATTGACAGCAGAGTAATACCTCTCCAGTTCTCACATTTTGTTGTGTCCCCCTTCTTTGGCAGCTTACAAAGTAATCCCGTTTTCCAGTCTTTTGGCATTGTCTCTTCGTTCCAAATTTTCCAAAGAAAACTTCACCATTGAATTACACAATCGATTTGAAGCGCTCGGATCCATGGATGACACTAATATAGAAGACCACTGGATAAACATTAAAGAAGTATATGCTAACACAGCAGATGAAGTTTTAGGAGTGAAAAAAGTGGGAAAGAAGGATTGGATGTCTGAAGATACATGGAAAAAAGTGGAAGAGAGGAAGAAAGTGAAGGATAAGCTGAACAATTGCAAGACCCGAGGGCAAAAGAGAGATCTGAAAATAGAATATAGACGAGCAGATATTAAAGTGAAGAGAAGTGCAAGGTCAGACAAAAGGAAGTGGACCAATGAGTTTGCTAAGAAAGCTGAAGATGCAGCGAGAAAAGGTGACATGAAAGAACTGTACAATATAACTAAAATGCTGTCAAAGAAAAGACTGAAAGTTGGCAGACCGATTAAGGACAAGGATGGAAAGATTTTAACAAATGAACATGATCAAATGAAAAGGTGGCATGAGTTCTTTACTGAACTATTTACGGAAGTTGAAGAAAATGATCTCAACATAGAAGGAAACTTTGAAGTTGAGGAAGAAAATATAAATATAAGTCCTCCTACCGAAGAAGAATTAAAGCAGGCACTAAAGGAGACAAAGAATTGGAAAGCCCCTGGAAGAGACAACATTACCCCAGAGGTTATGAAAGCTAATCCAGAGTTGGCAGTTAAAATTTTAAAGCCTTTATTTCATTTTGACGTAAACTGGAGGTAAAAAGGGCAATCAAATTGATGTAAAATATAAGTAAAAAAACAGACTATTTGATGCCAATATTACATCAATTTGATGTCAATGTCAAGCTTCCATTTTTTAAATGAATCTATTTTAAACTGGAAATGTGAGAATTATAATTTAAACACACATTTATTTGGGCTAAATGAATGACTATAAAACGGAATTGCTGAACAAAAAAATTGTGCACTCTGCTGGATTCGAACCCGCGACCCTGAATCTTGGACTGAATATTATGACGCTTTAGACCTCTCAGCTATTTCAACCAATATCTATTGAGAGAAAAGTGCTTATACTTAGTTCACAAAGATTTTCAAAATTTAACGTTTTGTCTACAATTAGTGTTTATTTGGCATGTTATCTTTAAAAATTAACATAGTTTATTTAATCACCTTAATCTATTTTTTTAAGAAGTGAATTTAGATGCTTTGTTCAAGAATTTTGAATAAAAATAATTAAAAATTTATAATTAGTTTAATTAAGCTTTTACTTCAAAATGTCATAAATAATTTTCTTATGTGTATATTAGTTTTATGTGTACGGCACTTTCAAATGGACCGTAGGCCTACTCAGAATAAAATAAATGCAAATATTAATATTTTATAGGACTATCCTTTCTCTTCGAATTGACATGTAAGACTCATTCATAAATTTTACCCCATTTAAACGATGTCTGTTTGACTAAAACAATTATACTCAAATTTTTATAAATAACTTCTTTTAAATAGAAACATTAATCTTAAAAAAAAACTTAGGCACCAATTAAGTCAAACAATAACAATAAATTGAACATATTAACTTAACTGGAAATTATCACATTACGTAATTTGAAAATGAAAGTAAAATTTTATTGTCAAACTATTTATTTTTAATCATTCTACGTCGTTTTTATACAATTTTTATGTGGAGAATAAACTATCAAAATATTATTATATATAAATGTATTTTAACAGTAAAAATGTTACATTAAATAATTTTACATCAATTTGACCTAAATTTGATGGGCAGTGCTTCACTTTAAAAATAAGAGGATGCAAGTAAAAATACTTACATCATTTTGAAATCAATTTTATGTGCAACTTTTTACTTTGATGTCGATTCGATATCATTGATCACTTTTTGACGTCAAAATGACATTGTGTGCTATATGGATAACTCAGTATTTTTTCACCACTATTAATCCGGAGGTTGCTTAGCTTTTTTGCAAATAACTTTAAAATGCTGAAGAAATTAGCAAAGTGGAAGGTGATATTCTGAAAGAGAATAAAATTTCCCAAAATACATTGAAATTATTCATTTCTTGAAAATACTGATAACTGGCAGCCAAAACTTGGCTACAAAGGAACTTAAAACCCCTGTCTTTAGGTATTTTTTTTTACGAAGCATGTGGGTATTTAAAATTTTTCTCCATAAATCTTGAAAAAATCAAGTTTTTTCATTATTTGCAAATCTAGAAGAAGAAAGTTTCCTAGATTGATCAATAAATATTCCCTGAATAGATTTGTAGATTTAGTTGTACAAAGTTAAAAAATATTTCTAACTCAATATTTTCTCACCACCCATCAATTCTAAAGCTGCTTAGCATTTTTGCAAATAACTTTTAAATGATGCGGAAATCGGCTTAAGTGGAAGGTAATATTCTGAAAGAAAATAAAATTTCCTACAATTTGCATTTCCTGAAAATACTGATATTGGACAGCCAAAACCTGGCTGCAAAAAGAAACTTTAAAAAAGATGTCTTTGAATCTATTTCTTATAGAAAATATGTGTTGTTACAATTTCACCATAAATCTTAAAATACCCCCGTTGCAGCAGACCTGCATACTCAGCGAATTTCAAATGCAAAACAACATATTTCAATCCAACATAGCGAGATTTGACATGTTTTGGTAAGCTCCATAAGAATAACATGGGAAATGAGTATGCAGGCTTGCTGCCACAAAAATGGAAATTTTGGGGATTGTAGACCAAAATATATTACATCTCATGTAGATGAAGCCACAAACCAAGTTTTATTAAGATATGTTGAGAATTAAGCGAGATATAGAATTTTACTTATTTCCCATAAGGTTAACATTGGGACAACGTACTGTGTTTACCACATTCAATATCTCGGTAGCCAATGGGCATAGAGCAATGATTCAAAGTACTAAATTGTTTGTTTTTTCGAGCTGAATTCAATGGTGGTAACAAAAATTCGATAAATTTTATTTTTCTATGTAAAAAACTCAAAAAGCCCATTTTTTGGGGGGTTTATCCCCCTTTACCCCCCCTTCCGGTGGTCCGATCGGGCTGGTTCACGAACTCGTCCAATTGATTACCACTGTACATGTCTGTACCAAATTTCATCAAGATCGGACCATTCCGCTATCGTGCTAACAGACACATATATATATATAGATATATATAGATATATAGATATATATATATATATCTAAAAATTCGAACGAATGGTGTTTTTTGCTTCTGGGGGTTGCAAAACGAAAAGATATCATGGTCTGGGGCTTAGGTCTTACCATGAGACCTACGGTAATAGCTTCTTCCCTATAGGGGAAATTCGCTAAAAAATCTAACTTTTATAATTATTTGCAAAAAAGTCTGGTTCTCAAATGAAATATGAACATATAATATTGCAAAAATGTTGATACAACTACACTCTTACTTACCTCCATTAGACATAATGCATTATAACTGGCGCCAATTCTTGGGGCCCACGCCGTCCATAAGCCCAATGCTAAAATTAACATTAGTCTTACGGACGGCGTGGGCCCCAAGAATTGGCGCCAGTTATTCATAAATATAAGTTTTCCCAGTTCCGGGTGGGGCGTGCTATTTAAAGTAAATCGAAACCTGTTATTTAATTTAGATATCTTTTAAAGCTAGTTATCATCGGCTATTATAAAAATAGTCACATTGATTGCCAGTGTATTTTATTCTATAAATACAGTTACCCAGCTTATGATTGTAAAGTCAATGAAATTTTATCTACATCGGAACGGTTCTTGCTTGGTTTTATAAGAAGGTATAGAGATTACTTGGGGAATTTCATACAGCTACAAATACAACAAATTAATTGCATTCTTAAACAATACACAACTATTATTCTTCAAATTTTTGTGGTTGGTGTTGTTGTTCCTTTAATGATGGTGGTTGAGGGGTGTTTAAAATAACACCCTCAAGGTAAATGACAAGCTTTATAATTTTTCTAATGATTACTAATATAAATAGGAAAGAATGAATAAATTTTTAATCGTTTCCAATTCTTGGGCTCTGTCCTACTCCATCAATTCCGAGCGCAAGGCTTGGGCTCGGAGGTGGCGACGGAATCGTAAACAGATACTTCGGCTAGGAGCTAGTGCTGAAATACTATCGATAGTGCTATCGATAGTATCGATAGTTTGTCACTATCGATAGTTTTCCGATAGTGAGACTATCGGTATTAAACTATCGATAGTTTAGCAAGCTGAGTTATTGTTCAAAATAATACAATTTTATCCATAACAATGACATAAATTAATAAAATTGTAAAGAATATCTCCATAAAACAACTCCCGATGATTATAACATTTTTTGAAGTGATAATTTATTTATTATCTCAGTTTGAATGTTGGTTTGAGTACACTATAACCTACACTTAGTAAACCTTAGTACAACTATAACCTACCTTATAGCTAAGCTTATAAGGTAGTAAGATTTTACCGGTCACGTTGGGACGCTGCAGACGATACCACATTATCGTATTATTATTCTTTCTTTGTTTTTATTATTCGATTATTTCTTATTATTTTAACGTTGAGGTACGTTTAAGTGTTTTAGTTCAACCATACGTAGTATTTACACTTTAATAATATTGTTTTAATTTTGTCATACATTTTTAAGCTTAAATTACTATTTCTATCTAACAATTATAATATTTTTATGTTATTAAAATATATTTGGTATAATTAGAATTTGAGATTGCAGTTTTTTAATCACCTTAAAAACTAAAAAAACGCAAATTTATAATCACAAAAACTATCGATAGTACTATCGATAGTATCGATCGTTTTTATAAAAAATATCGAAAACTATCGATAATCCGACTATCGATAGTATTTCAGCACTACTAGGAGCAAGGTGGGCTCGCTCGCGGCGCTGGCGCTGGGGCAGTGGCGGCGGGGTGGGGGGAGAGAGGGGATACGCACGTCAGTTACGTCATGCCACGTGCGCGCGCGCTGCACTGAGGGCGGAACCGGGCGAGCTTCAAGCCATGGCCGCTAGGAGCGACACTGTATGGGATGCTTTACCCGACTAGTTCGGCTGAAATCCGCTACGCTTGTTGACGACAGATTTTTATACAGAATGGAATGTCTCAAGAGATTTAAAGTCAATGATACTAGCTTCAGAGCCCGTTGTGGTTAAATACAACGGTCTCTAGAAAAATAGTATATGTATGCTTTTTTTTCTGTGAAATACCTGAAATATTATTTGATTTTTCTCGAAAATTCAATTGTTTTGAAAAAATTATCAGATAATCAGCTGTTAATGTTTTTCTTATGGAAAACATGTTTTTTTTTTTAAGTTGTTCATTATAAATCGTATAAAAATCAAATTATCGCAATTATTTGTAAACCTACAGGAAGAAAGCTTTCCAACAACCACTCCAGCGGCTTTCCCACTGTCGATAACATTAATTATTAAAATCTCTCTGGTAGAACTGTATATTTAGTTCTACCAATATAGTATTTTTTCACCACTACGGAGGTTACTTAGCTTTTTTGAAGAAATCGACCAAAGTGGAAGGTGATATTGTGAATGAGAATACAATTTCTCAAAAGAACACTGTAATCCATTTCTTGAATATATTGATTACTGGCAGCCAAAACATGGCTATAAAGAAACTTGAAAACCTGTTTTTAGGTACTTTCCAAAGAAAACGTATGGGTATTTAAAACTTTTCTCTATAAATCTTAAAAAAATCTAGTTTTTCTTAATTAGTAGGGTAAAAATCAGGCCTTAAGTTATCATTATGTAGGCTATGTTTTGCGACAGGTAGCAACCATGTTTTTTTTCCTCATGACCTATTGAATGCAAAAAGTGAGTTTGCCACCTTCTAATTTATTGGGGGAACCAGAAATCCAAGATGGCAGACAAAATGGCTTATTATTAATGTTGTAGGCTTGGTATATTTTTAACTTTTCCTCACTACATTTGATGAAAATTCGGCAGTTTTAAGAAATAAATAGTTGGAAGATGGGAATAATTAATGTTGGTTAAATTTTCATATCTGGTCGCCATATAGGATCCGCAATTTGGATATAAGTTATTTTTTGTAATGTAAATATAGGGTTGTGACATATCATTTCAAACTACTTTTTTGCGAAAAACTCAACGCTGAAATCCGTTTTTCTAAATCTCTACCTGTTCTCAAGATAAAGGGGGGTAAAGGGGGATAAACCCCCCCCCCCAAAAAAATGGGGTTTTTGAGTTTTTCCAGAGAAAAATAAAAATAATCCCGTTTTTGTTTGCACCATTGAATTAAGCTGAAAAAATAAACAATTTAGTATCTTGAATCACTTTTCTATGTCCTTTGGTTACCAAGATAACATAAGTGATAAACCCAGTACGTTGTCTCAATGTTAACCTTACGGGAAATAAACAAAATTCCGTATCTTTCTTATTTCCGAACATATCTTGATAAAACTTGGTATATGGCTTCTTCTAGTTCAGATCTACTAAGTATTGAATTAAAACCAACCAGTTTTAACATACCTGTTGCAGCAAACCTGCATACTCATTCCCCATGTTGTTCTTATCAAGCTTAAAAAAAAAGACAAATCTCACTGTGTTGGATTGAACTGTGTTCTATGGTATTTGAAATGCTCTGAGTATGCAGGTCTATTGCAACGGGGGTATTAATGTAGTGTTGTGACACATCATTATAAACTATAGTTTCACGCTCATTACAATACCGCAATCCGTTTGAAAAAGTATTGTTTCATTCACATGATATACAGTGTGTTAATTTTGTGTGTACACTATTGGGATCTCTTAAACTATAAAAAGTACATGGAAGGTTGAAGTAGCTAAGTAATGCGTAATCTAAGGACAAGTAAAATGGTGGTAAGCAATTAAAAATATTCGACTAACTCGTTCGCCACGCTGAAAGAACCATTTTTGCCTATAACTAAATGCCCGTAACTCGCAAATTTTTTTCTGTACAAACTCATTAAAAAATTTGGGAAAATCTTTTGGTCTTTTGATTTATTATAAGTGGGCTCAAATCAACATGACATTTTACGTAGAATCTTAATATGTAGCAACAAATTTGTATTAGTTATGGTTTTCTTAAGAATAATGCCCATAGGTAAACAATTGTAAATGCCAATAAGTAAAATTTTTGTTTTCATTAAAAATATATCTATTTTTTGATAAAAAAATCTACACGTGATATTTTCCTCATCGAATGCGTTTGCAATCAAAGGGAATATTTTTTTATAAATTAAATGAGTTAGATTATACTGGATAGCCTATGTCATAAATATTAAAAATATGGATAACATCTGATTAGTACTAAGCAGCTGTTTTGTGGAAACGACTTGTTGGCAGCGTAAACGCTGTTTTACGGATAAATACTTATCTTCATTTAAAACAGCTAATTTGATTGTAAATTACCTTTCCACTGTTAATTAGATGTTTGTCTTCAACTATTAATAAGCTAATTTTCTTTTCTTTATTGTTAATATGAATCAAATATCGTAATCCATTAAATATTTAAAATAAATTGTATGTTTATGTTAATTAATTATTAAACAAGATAATGGGTTATGATAAACTGAGTTCATAATGAAAATAAAAAACAGTGGAAAAGCTGATTTAAATTTATCAGCTGATTAATGAGAAACAGTTGATTTATAGTATTCGATGTAACAGATGTTTTACGTATTTGTCCGTAAAACAGCTTTTCGCTGCCAATCAGCTGTTTCAGTCAATGAGCTGTTTACTAATAATCAGCTGTTTTCCATATTTTTCAATTTTGTGATAAGTCCAGTACATTATTACGCTTTATCATTTATACAAAAATATTCTCTTTAATTGTGTAGATTTCTTTTACTCAGGAAAGAGATATATTTTATAATGAAAATGAAAATTTTATTAAATGCCATTTACAATTGCTTACTTGGGCATTATTCTAAAAAAGCATAAATAGTATAGTTTTTTACTTCATATTTAGATTCTACGTGTAAAATTCAATGGAAATTAGACCCCTCGAACAGCCTCATATCTTAAAAAGTTAGTGCGTTACAGAAAAATTTAGTTATAGGCAAAAATGGTTTTTTCAGCGTGGCGAACGAGTTAGTCAAATATTTTTAATTACTTACCACCATTTTACTTGCCATTAGATTACGCATTGCTTAGCTACTTTAACCTTCCGTGTATCTGTTATAACAAGAGATCCCAATGGTGCACACAAAAAGATTAACACACTGTATATCATGTGAATGAAACAATACTTTTTCAAACTGATTGCGGCATTGTAATCAGCGTGAAAATAAAGTTTGTAATAATGTGTCACAACTCCGAATTCATAGTTAAGAAAAATACCCCCGTTGCAACAGACCTGAGTACTCAGAGAATTTCAAATACCAAAGAAGACAGTCCAATCCAACATAGTGAGATTTGTCATGTTTTTGTAAGCTCCATAAGAACAACGTGGGGAATGAGTATGCAGGTTTGCTGCAACAGGTATGTTAAAACTGGGTGGTTTTAATGCAATACTTAGTGTAGATCTGAACTAGAAGAAGCCATATACCAAGTTTTATCAAGATATGTTCGGAAATAAGAAAGATACGGAATTTTGTTTATTTACCATAAGGTTAACATTGAGACAAAGTACTGTGTTTACCACTTTTAATACATCTGTAACCAATGGACATAGAAAAGTGATTCAAGATACTAAATTGTTTATTTTTTCAGCTTCATTCAATGGTGCAAACAAAAATGGGATTATTTTTATTTTACTCTGGAAAAAAACTCAAAAAACCCATTTTTTTGGTGGAGGGGTTTATCCCCCTTTACCCTCCTTTATCTTGAGAACAGGTAGAGATTTAGAAAAACGGATTTCAGTGTTGAGTTTTTCGCAAAAAAGTAGTTTGAAATGATATGTCACAACCCTATACAGTCGACTCTCGCTAACACGAACCTTGATATCACGAAATCCTCGATATCACGAATTATTTTTAATCCCCTTGGAAAAACCTGTCTAACTCGAAGAAATTACTATACATAACACGAACTAATTTTCCGGTTATATTTTGCCTCTATAACTCGAAGGACACAAAAATTACCTCTATAAAACGAAGTTCAATAGATAAGACGAATTCAATTCGCGCTTTACCTCCATAACTCGAAGTTTACCTCCATACCACGACGTTTTCAGAATGGACCTCTGTAATACGAAATCCCGGTATACAGGATGCAACCTGTCGCTGAATCATATATAGGGTCAAGCGCCATAGACTGTCTGTAGTCTCGAGTATGTTTACCTTGTGTGGGGCTTTTCGAGTGTGTGAAATATTCGAGAATGAGTGCGAAAAGACAACCCAAAGCATTGACTGTTGGTGAAAAATTAGAAATAAAGTTGGTGAACGACGAAACGGTAAAGAAGAAAGATGTTGCTGTCAGGTTTAATATTCCAGGGACACCCCCTAGTACGCTATCAACAGTTATAAAAAACCATGTAGAAATTGAAAAGCAGGCAAGTTAAGGAAATAATTGTTTTAATAAAAATTGTGATGGATACTGTAATTAATTGTTTTTACGTGTGTAAGCAGAGGAAGATTACGGACTTTTAAATCAGAATTAATATGAGAGGGCCTATTATCTGTTTTCGTGTTTTACAGGTTATTATAAATATTGTATTTTTCATTTATATATTTAAATAAGTTAAAAACTTAGATTTGCCGGAGATGTATGGAATCAACTACATTTTTCTTTAACTCTGTATCACGAATTTTCATTTGGTTTACCTCTATAACTCGAACTATGCCTACGATGAACTATACGTAACACGAAGAAAAATCACAGTCCCGTGGAGTTTTTGAGTTAGCGAGAGTCGACTGTATTTACATTACAAAAAAAATAACTTATATCCAAAATGACGGATCCAATATGGCGACCGGATGTGAAAATTTAACCACATTCAGTATTTCCCATTTTCCAACTATTTATTTCTTAAAACTGCCGAATTTTCATCAAATGTAGTGAGGAAAAGTTAAAAAATACCAAGCCTACAACATTAATAAGCCATTTTGCCCGCCATCTTGGATTTCTGGTCCCCCCAATAAATTGAAAGGTGGCAAACTCAATTTTTGCATTCAATAGGTCATAAGGAACAAAAAAAACATGGTTGCAACCTGTCGCAAAACATAGCCTACATAATCACTAAGAAGACATCTTATGGCCTGCTTTTTACCCTACTAAATTATTTGCAAATATCAGAAGGAGAAAGCTTCCAAAGACTTATTAAAATTACTATAATCGGTCCTGTAGAACTGTAGATTTAGTTGTACAAAGTTTAATGAAAAATATTTCTAACTCAATATTTTCTCACCACTCTAAGTTCAGAGGTTGCTTAGCTTTTTTGAAAATAACTTTTAAATGGTACGGAAATCGACCAAAGTGGAACATGATATTCTGAAAGAGAATAAAATTTCCTACAGTTTGCATCTCAACATTCCTTGAAAATACTGATAGTTGGCCGCCAAAACTTGGCTACAACTAGAAACTTAAAAAGTAAGTAAGCTGTTTTTATTGTATTTCTTATTGTTTTTACTTTTTCATAAGAAATCTTAAAAAAAAACTTGAATAATTATTTGCAAATTCACACGGATGAAGCTTTCCAACGACCCAGTCAGTATTTTATCACCACTATAAATTCGGAGGCTGCTTAGCTTTTTTGCAAATAAAGCACAAATAGTGAGGAAATCGGTGAAAGTGGAAGGTGATATTTTGAAAGAGAATAAAGTTTCCTACAATTTGCTAACATGCTTTTGTTGAAAATACTTGTCTACAAAAATATAAACTTTAAAAAAGCTGATTTCAAAGTATTTCTCATAAAAAATATGTGTATTTAATTTTTTATTAGAAATCTTTAAAAAAATATGTATATGTGGGTCTTTAAGCACGATAACTCACTTAAAAAGGGTCCGATAAGAATGAAATTTGGCATGGACATGTAAAGCAGTAATTATTCGGACGAGTTCGTAAACCAGCCCTATCGGACAACCGGAAGGGGGAGTAAAGGGGGATGAACCCCCCATAAATGGGTTTTTCGAGTGTTTTACATATAAAAATAAAAATTATCAAAATTTTGTTAGCACCATTGAATTTAGTTCAAAAAAACAAACAATTTAGTATTTTGAATCACTGCTCTATGTCCATAGGTTGCCAAGATATTGAAGGTGGTAAACACAGTACGTTGTCCCAATGTTAACCTTATGGGAAATAAGTAAAATTCTTTATCTTGCTTATTTCTTAACATATCTTGATAAAACTTGGTAAATGGCTTCTTCTAGTTCAGATCTACTAAATATTGAATTAAAACCAACCAGTTTTAATATACCCATAGCAGCAAACCTGCATACTCATTCCCCATGTTATTCTTATGGAGCTTACAAAAATATGTCAAATCTCCCTATGTTGGATTAAAATATGTTGTTTTGCATTTGAAATTCGCTGAGTTTGCAGGTCTGCTGCAACGGGGGTATTTTTTCTAATGATGTAGATAAAATAAATGGTTTAAATTAGCTCTTTCAATAACAGCTGTTATAGGGAAGAAAGGTCTTATAAGTATCTCTAGTCAGTGATTTATTTTATGTTCTATTCCTGACAGCTGGTTTGACATTATACTAAATTTCTTGCTTTTTACATGTGCTTAAATATAAACATTTCATCAATTTGTATTCTGCCATAAGGATAACATGGGATCTTTGAGAGGGTCCATGGCGGAGTCCGAGGGTCAGATCAGGATGAAAACTATTTAGTTTTCCTATTTAATGCCTAAAGAAATAGTGTACCAAATTTCAGCCTTCTGGGTTATATTAGGAAGTTGGAGAATTAGTGATGAGTGAGTGAGTGAGTGAGTGAGTCATGGAGGGCTTTGCCTTTTATAGGTATAGATTAATGCCTGACAACCCTAATAATGCCCCTGACAAATAATGCCTGACAAGATTTTGATTCACCTAAAGTAATGCTGTAAAATAATAATAAGTCAGAACAGTAAACTTAACCTAAATATTAAGATAAGTTTAAATTGTTGTAGGTTTCATTATTAAAGTTTGGTCACTTAATTACGGCAAAGGTCTATTTGTTTTGATAATAAACAGCAAGCAAGCTCACTAATTAATATCATAGGTGTAAGTTGTCAATTCAGCTTTGTACTGCTACCTAAGAATGTTTATTTGAATCACGTATTGAAAATAAACACTCAGCTTAATTAGTCAAAGATAAATATTCCAACAAAATAAAAACCTATATTTGGTCGTTCACAACGTTCCTATTTCTAGATAATTACCTGTTTGAAAAATAAAGAAATCTGGCGCTTGAAAGAAAGACAAAGACATTCTCGAGTTATCAATTACGTTTTAAGGCAGACGACGACCACATTCGAAATCAAAGTGAGGTAAAGGACAAACAATAAACGGGTTCGCCAACTCTTCGCCAGCCCAAAATTATATTGTAGGCTTTTTATTTCATCATATGTACATTGGAAGCGATTGTGATCCCGGAGTCCGCGCAAGATATTAGAAGAAATAGTCATACGAAACATGAACATGACTATTCATTCATTCATTTTGAAGGGCGGACCGTAGTCCCAAGGCGCTTCAGCCGCGAGGGCTTGTTGCGCATCCTTTTACCCCAGAAAGAGGTGTTTTCAGAGACTGCCAAGGTCCATATCCCTGATGAATTTCTGCAGCTTGCCAACAAGCTCCTCTTGAGGGAGGTGTCTGCCCCTCTCCATGGTTCCGAGAGTTGCCAGCCTTACCTCAGCAAGCCTGTCGCAGTCAAACAGCAAATGGTCAGCAGTCTCATCTGACTGCCCACACTTCCTGCAAGAGGTGTTCCCATTGTGCACCCCGAATGTGTGCAAATGCTTTCTCAGGTGCCCGTGTCCAGTGACGAGCCCTGTGATTTGTCTTACCTCCTGCCTTCCCAGGCACAGTAGGTCTGATGCCACCTGACGAGATGAAAATTGGAGAATGAGCTTACTTACTCTCAGCTGCGGGAGTCCCACCCATCTCCTTTGATGTTCCTCGCGGGCCCAGCCCGTGATTAAGTGGTTCGCATTGCTGCGGGAGATTCCACAAAAGGGTTCAGGGGTCTGAATGCCCCAGATGACCCATCATTGGCCAATCTGTCGGCCTTTTCATTGCCCTCAAAGCCCATGTGGCCTTGTGTCGTCCTGCCCAAGCAAGAGACGATTTTGAAGCAGTCCCACACAAGTTTGGATCTGAATTCGCAGGCTTTGAGGGCTTGGAGCGCAGCCTGGCTGTCTGTGAAGATGGAAATGCGTTTCTCGCGAGTGCCCCGACCGAGGTTCTCCAGCGCACATTCCATGATTGCAGTGATTTTTGCTTGGAACCCTGTGGGGTGAGCTCCCATGGGGAGGTAAAAACCAACCCCTTCCTGCTCCCCCACACCCCAGCCCCGGTGCCTCCCCTTACCTTGGAACCATCCGTGTACCATTCGAGATCACAAGGCGGTAGAGTACCTATTTCCTTCAGTAGTCCAAGTCTCTCTTGGTGGGATGAGCACCTCAAAAGACCTACCAAAGGCGAAGATGGTGGACATGTGGTCCGTTGGCATGTCGAGGATGTCACGGTTGACCACATCCTTGATTCTGGCATGACCCAGGGGTACAGCAGGGGACATCCAGAGATTTTCACACTACGCACACCTCCTGGTGGTTGCCCTGATGTGAATGTCAATCGGTGTGAGGTCCAAGAGGCAGTCCAGGGAGGCCCCAGGACAGCTGCTCATTGCACCTGTGATGATGAGACAGGCCAATTTTTGAACACTTGCCAGACTCGTCACAGCCGTTTCTGAATCCACTTTGGTCCTCCCTTGGTGGAGGATGAGGGGAGTCCTGCGACATGTAGACTGACACCAGCAGAAGAGGTTTTCCTGTGGACCTGCACACAGACCTGTCAGTCGTGACGTCCTTGGAACAAAATTCTAAAACCGGAAAACTAACAATTCCGTGTTTTACACAGGTCCTGGGATCCCTGACGGGCAGTGCAACAATGGAACCCCGAGCAAGCCCCATGCCCGCTATCCCGCCATCCTTCACCCAGGGTTCCTGAATCAGGGCGAAGTCCACAGCCATGCCCACTGTGTGGGAGCAGAGCGCTACCGAAGCCGCTCTACTGTATTGCAGGTTCACTTGAATGATCCTGGTCATCCAGAGGCTCGGTGACCGAAGGCCCTCCCGAAAGCACTCTGAAAGCAACCTTCGCAATGCCGACACACACCTGCCAACGCCGTTCCTGTAGCCCCCTGGTGCTTCGCTCATTGATTCCCAGGACCAGAGTTTGCACCCCTTCCTCCCGTTTTCGATCGATGATCCGCCTCAGAGCAGATCTGATTTTGTTTCTGCAACTGAGACAGAATCTTCTTAGGGTCAACGCTCGCCAGTAGGTCTTCCAGCCGCAAGAGAACCTTGGTAATACGTAGGAGATCCTTGTAGTCCCCCACGACCACCGCAAGCCCCTCACGGGCATCCAACCCGCCAGCTACCTGCTTCACCCAAGCATTAGTTTCTTCGTTGCCACAAATGACGACGAGGGCACCTCTTTCCTGATATGTCTTCAGGATCTGCAGCAGCTCTGGCGTTCCATCGTCAAAGACGAGCGCCAGAAGCTTCTCCTACAACAGTCGACATTCCTCGTCAAAAAGCCTGACTTCGGGGTACGACGCAGGAGTGATCGCCAGCTTGCTGGAAGTTAGCTGTTCTTTGAAGCTTGGGCCCCCTGGGGCCCCTGCAGCAGCTTGCAGAGGCACGTTCCAGCGCCTGGCTCGCTTGGGACGAGTCTGCTGCTCCGCAACCTTTCCAAGATCCCTGCGCATTGGAGAAATGCCATGAAAATCCTGTTGCTCCTCAGAAGAGCCTTGAGCAGCTTCTGATCACTTCCGCTTGGAAGTCCCCTGCTGCTTCGGCTGCTTCCGCCATTCTTTCGGAGTGAGCCAAGTGCCCTCCGCCATTTTCCTCTCCTTGATCAGCCTTCTGCGTTCTTTCATCAGGAGGTGTCGTTTTTCCTGTTTGTCCTCTAGAACAGTCATGTTTTCATCAGTTCCAGCGAGGTCCGCGCTCACCGTGCCCTGAGCACTTGGGGAAGCCACGGGCGAGGCCACTGAAGTGTCGAAAAAGGGAACAGGCACCTTGGAATGTGCTTGTTCAAGCAGCGACAAGTCGTTGTGTGGGGGAGTCCTCTGAGTCTGACCGCTCCTTGCAAATGCACTGAGCTCCTGCTCACGACTTCCTCCCGTAGCCAAAGACGTGGTGTCACCTGTAAACAAAGGCTGAAAAGTGCCCTCCCCAGAATCGGCGGGCATGTCCTCTGACGAGGAGTGGGATTGAGCACTGACGTGCCGACCCACCTGGGGTACAACTTCCGTTTGTTTTCTGTCAGCCATGACGTTTCCTGAAACACCCACAAGTTTGCAGTTTGTTTGCGGGCATCCGTGGACTGTCCACTCAGCCCGCCAATGTCCGGTGCTGGACCCTTGTTGAGGTTGGACCTCACATCGTCCCCAGCCCGGTGTACTGGAAACTGCTGCGCACATACCAGTTACCAGTAAGCAGTACAACGGCTGTCTGGTGAAACTATCACCTCGCCCACTGCTACCCTACCCTGGCCTTTGAGGCGCACACCGCCCGTGCCCTGGGTAGTACCGAGGTCCCTGCTCACGACCTCGGCTACTTTTTTTCGACCATAAGTCTAGATCCGCTGCCTTTGGCTAATGAACAGAGGCACCCCGAGTAGGATGCAAAGTGCAGTACGACTGCAAAGGTGCAGTCGATTCATAGCGGTCTTGAAGATGGCCCTTGAAGAGAGCCATCTCCCTGAGGGCCTTACGGACACCTCTCACCTCTAACATGACTATTTATGGGATATTTCATTTTGGCAGTTGAAGACGACACTCCTAGGCGGCTCCAGACTGGATTTTATGGGGGGGCTAGTGCATTATAAGGTTGAATCAAATACCTATTAGATAACAAAGATTCTTCTTCTCCTCTGGAATTCCCAGGAAGTCTAGGAGAAGTGCTACTTCAATAAGATATATATATCACACAATGTAAATTGTGTGCCGCACCACACGTTGACTGTGTTTCAAGCTATAAGCTTATGTTACAATTTTGTAATGTTAGGTTATTTGGAATGAATCACGCTTTGTCGCGCTGTAAAGCGCTTTCTATTCTTCTTCCAACAACAATGCCATCACAAACTTAATAAAAAATAAAAATCATGAGTCTTCTTCAGAGAACGACGTTTAAACATCATAATAAACAGCTTTCACTTATTTGTACTAGTTTTCACTTGACCTTTTTCACCAAATTCAATGACTTTTTCAGTCCGTCTATGTATCTTTCTAAGGCTGTAAGGCTTATGGAGATAATAAATTATAGTACTGCCAGTGCTTGATTTGTAAAAATTGAGGTACAGGAACTGTAATTTACCAGTTTTCATACAACCCTCCCCTCCATCATTCTTCCCTTAAAAAAATATTTATCTATGTGAGTAATTATAGATCAATTTAAAAGGTCACATTTTACATAACTCGAATTTGTAATAAGTAAAGTAAAAACTAATGAAGCATTATTTTACTAAAAAATAAATTGTTTAAAGAAATTTAAGAATTTTTTATGACGCCTTGTGCGAGTGGCAAAGTGAGCGATGAACTTCTTCTAGATTGAAGGATCCGCCTAAAGCTGAGGTTACTCGAGAGAGGGTATCTGAAACTACATTTTCTTTTCCAGGTCGATATACGATATCGTACTTAAAACGTGGAAGTTCTAATCGCCATCTCTGGATCTTATCATTTTTTATTTTTCCTCTGACTCTGTTTTCAAACATAAACGACACAAGACAGGGTTGCCACAGACATTAAAAGTCAGGAAAAGTCAGGAATAGTCAGGATTTTTGGGTTTTGGTCAGGAAAAGTCAGGAAAATGTTTGAAAAAATGCCGAAAGTCAGGAAGAATAGGAAAAAATGCTGAAAGTCAGGAAAATTTGCAGTGGCACAATCTGACCGTCTCGAATTTCTATTCCCCCCCCCCCCACAAATTGGAAGTTAAAATAAATTTTTGTACTGTGTAAGATTTTGTGTGCTTTTTTATTGTTTGAAATGAGTTGGTCGGATGCAGAATCAGAAACCGATGATTTTTAAGATGAATCTACAAGGCTAGTTAATTCTCTAATATATCTTTTAATAATCATCCAAACTTATTTTGATCAATCCCTCGTCAGCGATTGAAAGTCATACTTAATATCATGGGCCGTACCCCAGTGACCATATTCGTAAAGCAGTGATGCCTCCTTCTTTTCCCTCGTCAGTGTTTGTTAATATCATGGCCCAAACCCCAGTGACCATATTCGTAAAGGAGTGATGTCCCCTTGTCTTCCTTCGTCATCGATCGAAAGCTATTGTGTATTCATTTCTCTAACTGTTTTTTTTTTACAATTTTTCAACGTATGTCTACTATACACCTAAATATAGTATGTCCTATATACGTTTTTCATACAAACGCTCCTAAATTTGTACCGTAAAGAAAGAAATGTTGTAATCATTCCTCTAACTGTTTATGTATGTACAATATTTCAACGTATGTACAGTATACATCTGAAAAGTTCGTATCTCATACGAATGCTCTTTAAATCGTACAGTTTTTTAAAATTTGGCTAATCGGCATATTTTCTCTAAAAAATTTACTAAACCACATATATCTTAAGTTGTTATATTTTAGAGTGTATATGAATTGTGTGTAGTTTTAAGTCATCAAAATAATGAATTCATTTTCTAAATAGCCCAAAAACAACACTAACCATTTTTTGCTTGAGCCTTACTATCAATGGGGGGTTGCATTAAAAACAACAAAAATAATGTGTCTTTATTTGTAAAACCCCGCGGTTCCAAAAAGTCAGGAAAAATCTCTCAGATTGGTCAGTAAAAGTCAGGAAAAGTCAGGAAAAAAGGCCTCAAAAATTCTGTGGCAACCCTGCAAGACTTTTGGTCGGTTATTAAAGTGAATGGTCTGCCTACTAAATAATGCCTCCATTTTCTTAGGGATTCTACAATACCTTGAGCTTCTTTCTCAATACTTGGATGCAATTGCTCAGATTTTGACAACGTGCGGGAGAAAAATGCAACAGGTCTACCATTCTGTGAAAGAGAGGCTGCAATAGTTTTCTCTGAAGCATCTATTTCTACCGTGAATGGAACATCTTCTATAGGCATTTTTAGAGCCAAGGAAATAGCTGTTTTAAGATTCTCAAATGTTTTAACAGATTCTTCTGACAGAGGGAATTGTTTGATCTCTACTAATGGGCGTATTTTCTCGGAGAATTGAGGAATAAAGTTGGAATAGTGCGCAAACATACCCATGGCTCGACAAAGAGCTGCAGCATTGTCAGGGACTGGAAGATCCATCAATGGTTTTAGACGTTCAGGATCCGGCTGAATCTTATGGTCAGATATGAGATAACCTAGGAGACGAATAGATTGAGTAGAAAATACACATTTTTGTTTATTTAACGTTAAGTTGTATTTTTCAGCAGCTTTCATGAAGTTTTCCAAATGCATGTCATGAGCTTCTTGTGTTTCACCGCAAACAGTCATGTCGTCTAGATATGCAAAAGTGTTCCTAAGTTTCTCCTGTTTAATAATGCAGTCCATTACACGCTGAAATACAGCGACACCGTTTGTTACTCCAAAAGGCACTCGATTAAACTGATTAAGTCCTCCACAGGCTTCGAAAGGGGTAAATTGTTTGTCTTCTTCAGCAATCGGGAGTTGATAGTAGGCACTTAGAAGATCTATTGTGCTGAAAAATTTGTATTTAGAAACATCGCTTACTATTTTATCGATTCTAGGCAGTGGGTACGCATCCAGCATCGTGAATCGGTTGATAGTTTGTGAACAATCAACTATCATTCGCTTCTTATGATTTTCATTCTTTGTTATTAACACCTGTGTTCTCCAAGGAGAGACACTAGTTTCAATAACTCCTTCAGCAGTTTCTGCTTCAATGAATTTTTCATCATCGAGACTATGCCGACAAGATTTTATCGATGTGGGTGTACAATTTGGTGACAAGTTGCTGAGTAATCGAACAGGTTGAATACTTGCTGAGGCTAAACTACAAATCTTAAGTGATTTATTGTTACTACCAAACAGTACTTCCAAGCTTTCGTAGTTTTTCAAAATATCATGACCTATAATGATATCTGTGCATAATTGGTCAAGAACAAGGAGTTAAACATCACTATGAAAATTGTCCAAAATCTTTAAATTAACTCTACAGTAGGATTTAATTTGAGATTGAAAGGAGGCAGAAGCCATTGAAACATTTACATTAATGGGAAATTCTTTCAAACTACGTACCTGTACGATATTTTTACTAATAAAACTTTCTGAACTCCCAGTATCCACCAAGGTGTTCGTTTCCACTCCATTCAGTTGTACTTTGATGATAGATTTTACAAGAGAGGATGGAATAGCAGCGTTTTGACTGTTGAGAAATATACTGTTTGACAGAGAAGCAGACTTGCTATTTGCTCTTGATTTTGATTGCTCGTAGCTTCTGCAAACCTTAGAAAAATGTCCAATCTTTCCACACTTGTGACATGTAACATCCTTTGCTGGGCAGAGATCTTGGCGATGTTTGTTAGACCCACAAAAATAACATTTTTGAGTTTGGACAGCAGAAACGGTTCCTTCAATTTTATTTACTTAGTTTTCAGGAACTTCTATTATATCTTTCTTTGTACCGATAACAAGATTTACTGAATTTGTAGGATTAGTAAACGATTCAGCATATTTTTGAGCCATTTCCAGGCTACGTGCTTGGTTTAGTGCATCTTTAAGTGAAAGTATTATGTTCTCTAAAAGTCTCTGACGAATCTCGCTTGACAGTATTCCACCAATAAACACATCCTGAATATAGTCATCTCGGTTTTGTTCAGCACTGACTTGTTTGAAATTACAATCTTTGCTTAGTTTGAATGTATTCATCGACAGTTTCATAAGACTTTTGTTGTCTTGTGGCTAGTTTATGTCTTGTAAATATCTCGTCTGTTGATTTAATGAATATGGACATCAAAACAGTTAAAACATCTTCATATATTTTGCACAGTGATATACTTTCATAGATTCTTGGAGATACATACAGTAGAGCGCTGATCATCCGAACGTCGGTCATCCGAACCGTCGGTTAACCGAACGCCGTAATAATTCATATTTTTAACATGATTCTCAAGCAATTCAAATTCGCGCGCCAACCGAAACTCCCGTTGTGCCGGGATATCAATGTATTCTGATAGATTCCATAATAAAATTAAGTGAAAATTTTTGTTTGATCATTGTTAGTCTTTTTACTATTAAAAATTATGTTTCATATATAATTTTAAAATGTTGTCTTTTCATGTTCGATTATCCGAATATTCAGTTATCCGAACACCCCTTGTCCCCAATTAGTTTGGATAATCGGCGCTCTACTGTAATTTATAAGGAGTCTGAGTTTCCCTTCATTTTTTAGATTTTCTATTTCAGCAGCGAAATTCTCAAAGGTAGTAATCCAGTGTAGCCACAGTTGGGGACTTCCATTTTCATTAGGGTCAGCATCAAGCTTAGTTGGTTTTAGTAGACTTTCCATTGTAAAATTCAGTACTGAAATAATCTCTGATATATTTTATTAAGTTGATTAAATTGAACTATAAAAGACTAAACAGAGTAGTGATTTGAGAGAAAACATAGCTTTAATCAACTTAAAACTTGTACATGTTTTAGAAATAATTCATTGGCAAGCTAAAGTAAATATTATGACAGATCATTAAAACAATAACAGATTAATTAAAATTTAAATATACTACACTTACTATTTTAAATTTTCTGTTTGAGTGTAGATGTCACCAGTGGGCTTTGTACTGCCACCGCCTCAGTGATGCTTCTGGCAAACACCGCATTACTCTGACAGCACAGTCTGTCATTTGCGCTGATCACTTTCGCAAGGACCAGTTTGTCAAGAACACCACAACTTTGCTGAAGAGAACAGCTGTGCCTTGCATTAACCCTGAAATCCCTCTCACTTCTGCTGGTAATATTAAAATTTCATGAGTTTTATAATAAAATAATAGAGTTGCTGCTAATTCAGGTACTAAAAGTACTTCATAACCATGGGCAAATTTAGGACGTAATCTTTGCCAGCTCACTCAAACATTAAAGAGATGTTGTAAGCACAAATTCAAAATTTGTGAGTGATTTAAATGGTCAGTTTAAAGAAATTTTTCAAGAATTTCCTGTCATAATTTTTTATGTTATATCTAAAATGTTTGTTTTATTACAAAAACAGCTTAGAATAGTATTGATGAGATTGTTTTATATAGCTCCCATTTTCTTCATTCAGAGTGTATTGTTTGAAAGCATGTTTGAAAGTACAGGCGGTTTTGATAACAGATATCTGATAGTCCAGGCAACGAATGCTCAAAAAAAGTATAGTGGGAATTGCATGGAACACAATTTTTGACTTTGCAGCTTTGTTTGGACTAGTTAGGAGGTGAACATACCAAAAGTCCCCGTCCGTAGTCCTTGAGTGCGGGGAGGGAGGGGGGTTCTGAAGGTACCATTTTTTGGTTTTTCTTAAATATCTAGAAAACTATCAACTTTAAATATTCCCTATTGACCTGTCAGATCCCACGGGCACGCCGATGCGTCTGCAGCCTCTGGTGGTGCTTGAGGGAGTTATACTCACCTAGTTCAATGATTTGCACCAGGCTGCGCTAGAGCCTTAGTTCAATGATTTGCCACCAGGCTGCGCTAGAGCCATAGGCTTTATGAGTCAAAGGAGCCCAGTTTTGCTTATTTTTACCCTTGTATAGAGGAGGAGGACATGTTTTTTTTATTTTTTATTATTTAATTCAGCTTATGGTCAATACATATGGACAATCAGAAAGGTCATAATCAAAAAATTAGAGCAAATACAGACAAAATAAAAACATTTCAATGAAAACTTGAGAAATAAAAAAAACTTGGGAGTCAATGGGTTGAATTTGAAAATTAAAGAAAATAAATTTCCTGTAATAACAGTATCCCAAGTAGCATTTGTGTTGGCTAAAATAGTTTTAAAATAAGTTTTATCTAAATTTAAAATGTTGAAAAAATGTTTTTAAAATGATTTCTTTTCAAACAAATTTCCTAACTGACCAATTTTAATACCATTCAAAATGAGTTTTAAAATTATGTTAAAATAATTTTAAAGTGTTAAAAATTGTTTTAAAATCAATATTAAAGATCAATTTATATAATTTTTAATAACTTTAAAACTAGTTATAAATACTTTAAAAAAATGTTCAAATTATTAAAAACTTATTTTATATTTTGTTTTACACCACATTTTAAGTAATGTTATAATCATTTTGTAAATTGTTAAAAATTGTTTCAAAACTATTTATTTTCATAGAATTTTCCTATCTGACCAATTTTATAATCATTTAGAATAATGTGTAAACTTATGTTAAAACTATTTTAAAATATTAAAAATAATCCTCAAATAAATTTTATAAATCATTATATATATATTTTAATGAGTTTTTACTTTATAAATAGTTTTAACAAATTTTAAATTAATTAAAAAATTATTTATAAATTTGTTTAGGCCTATACCTTAGTAGTAAAATTATAGAAAAAAAATTTTAATTGTTAATAAAAGTTACAAAAATATTTCTTTTCAAAACATTTGCTGACTGACGAATTTTATAACCGTTAAAAATGATATTTGAACTCGTGTTAAAACAATCGTATAATGTTAAAAATATTTTTACAATTTTATCTACGACCATTGCAATAAACACCAATTACAATATTACACCACAAAAAGGTACATTACAAAACCTAAAACCATATGTAGTTTTATATTTTCCATCTCACTCGACACTTGATGGCCTTCAGAATGCAATCGTTGCATAAACTACTATTAATAGTTTGTATAGAAATTGTATAGAACACATTTTTAACACTTGCAACTGACAGATAATAAAGTGATAGTGACAATGTATTAAAACAGGTTAATTAAGTAATAAAACTTGATTAAAAGCAAAAATCTATATTCACAAAGTAATAATATATATACAAAGGTTCAAGAGTTAGTTGTTGATCAGATTCTCAGTGTTGATGTTCTCTTCATGATTCTCGTCATGGACATCTTCCTGATGCTCCAAGCTGGAAACAGAGAATTGTTGGTTTTAACACAATTGTGAAATTACCAAAAACTGCACAGAACGTTATTGGTAAAATTAACTGTTTTGTTGGTATTAGTATAAAGTTGTCAAAAATGTAATTATTACCTTCTAATACATTGTTTATTCCTAGGATATTAGGATATTAAAATTTAATTTAATCTAGGTGAAATAGTTATGGCTTAAAGTTTTATTGCCTGCCTTTAAGTTTAGTTTAATTGTACAGAACATAAATCTGCAGAGGGTATAAAAATGTGTTATTACCAAGCTCAGCTCGGGTCTCCTAATACTCTATATTGGATAAAGAAACACAAGAAGATTTGCAGTGTGTTTATTGCATTAAACACATCTTTGAGTTTAAATATATATACTTACAAGATTTATTCATAGTAAAGTAGATGTATTGTAATGAACGCAGAGATAAAAAACTTTAACAAATCAATTCATTGAAATTTCTTACATTTACAATCGTTTCATGCGTAGTTATTTACAATGAGAACCTTAGTTGATATATACCGTACTTGCAGTGAACCCTTGGAATAATTTAACATTATGCCTTAATGGACCCGTAGTTTCAAAATTTGCAGGGAAACCAAAATTTGCCATAGGCAGAGAAACAGATCGATATATTTACATCCGTTTTTTTTTATTACAAAATTAGTTTTTGTAATTAAACTAACTTTGTTTTTATAAAACAATACCGAATGTAAATATTCCAAAAAAACTCCAATCTTTAATAATTAACTTCTTTAGTTTGAATATAAGTATTTACGTTTAAACTTTTGTGAATTTAAACCCATAATATGTTGCTATTTATTTATGAGCTGCTCTTATAAAACTCGTTTGGCTTTGTCAACGAACTTTCAACATGTCAAATTAAAAAAATTCCAACTTTATTAATAATTACCTTAGGCCTACTCGCTGTTTCATTTTGAGCTGAGTTTGAGCCAGCCAGCGACTTATGCTGTTATCCACCTTTCTTTTGACTGAGGAGGGGAACCTTTTCAATACGACATCTGAAACATCAAGTTGATTTAAAATACTAAGTGTCCTATGGCAAACCTTTTACATTTTTTTTTCAAATAAACCCAGACCACCCCCAAGCATTGATGGATAGTCAATACTACTTTTTAACAGGGAAGTAATTGTTGGCTGTCATCATGGATCCACCATTTTGTATCCAAATTTTTCGATTTAAGGGTATTGTTATGACCCATCATATTGAAATTTATTTTAATGCTCAATGCCTCAATTTGTTCATTTATATCATTATAATACATGTTAATCAAAAAGTAATGCCAAAATGTTCAAAAGGTTGTTAACAGCGAACAGCGAAACGCTTTATGTTTAACTAGTAATTCTTTCACTGAGTTCTAACAGGTGAACATAAGTTTTGATATAGAGGGGGCATGACCTTACTATGCACAGACTTATGTTGCATTTTTTATTGATGATTTTTTTTACTATGGTAGGCCTATTCATAATATCAAAATGTTTTTGAAACAATTTTACAAAAAGTTCTTACATCAGGACAACATATAGATTTCAAAAGAATTTAAAAAAAACAGAGAAACCAATTTTGATGTTGAACATAATTAATTAACTATACACAGGGTTTTTTTAGATTAAAGATTATATCTATAAAAGAACTAAGAGTAAATAAGCGTCAATTACTTGCAAAATCCATACTAACATTTTAAAAATAATTCTAACTTCTTACCGAATGACATTGGACAGAAATTAACTGTGAAGAATGCCAACTTCTTATTCCCTGCTCGTTGTTGTCCCCGCCATGTAAACAAAGGAAAAATGTCTTCCCTGATCACGGCCCTCAGTACTGTCGTGACAAGTCTGGAGGGGTCGGTGGAGAGCCCCACTGACATAACAGCTGCAGCCTGAAAATTAAAAAATAAATCCTGTTAGTGGGGTGAATAAGCTGAAAAACAACTTCAAATCTGGCTACCACTTTAACCCTTTGGATTTAGATAGTACATGGGTAGACAAGTCGAAAAATCCCGGGACAAATTTTTCTGGCCCTGTAGCGGCGTTGATGACGTAATCAATACGGCCGCCAAAGTTTTCTGACTCGCTTATACTTTTCTCTATATAACTCGAATATGTATTTTTACTGGCCTATATTATGAGTGATTATTACTCAGGAGAAAATGATCTTTCGAATGGTGTATTACATGTAATTGTTTAGATTCATAATACAACAATATTTGTAATTTTATTGAAAGTTTTGTTTTTATTTTGTTTTTTTTAACATTTTGCTTAATAACATGGAATGCTTTGTGTGTAGCGGAAAAAGTGTAATAGATATTTTTATTTGGTGAACAATTTCCTTTAAAACGGTATGTTTGATTTCTATTTAATCCAAAACCGTTGCTAAAGATTTGCCAAAACAATGTAGTAATACGCAGCTACAATCAAAAAACACAAAAAACACAACACAAAAAAGTTACTTCACTGCATCTTTTATGGGCAATTTTTTAGATATTGACTTGGGACCAACACCTATCATTGTTGGGTGGTTAATCCTTTGTTTTGACAGGATAACAATTTTCGGCCGCCATCTTTGATCCACCATATTGGATATCAACTTAAATGCCAGCAATTAGACCTACATTAAATTACATTACCTTACAGGCACGTCCTTCTTACTAAACTCTTTAATTTGGTATTGACTATAAACATATAAAATATTTTTTTACTTAGGCTAGATGTATGATTCAGCTTTGCCAAACCTATAGGCCTATGTTTTGTTGGTAGGGTTTAATTTGTTTTTCTATCTATAAAATAAACGTTTGCGACACAACATTCTTATTTAAGTCTAAAGATCATTACAGTAAAATCGTTAAAGACTTTAAAGTGAGAACGATATAGATACTTTTACCTAAATATTTGAAATTACTTAATATAAGCTGAAGAAAATGTATACAGAGTTTTATAATAAGGCTAAATTATAATATTAAAATACAGTATATTATATGTTCCCACATGTGAACATTTCAAATTAATCAATTTGCTTAGAAAAATTGAGATTTTGTTGTCATTGGAGCAGTACAGTTTGACCCTCTGTCAACTGACTCTCACGGGACCGAACCTAGGTCAAATAACCTAAAAGGTCGGTTAAAACAGATAATCCTCTAAACACCTAAAAATGAAAGCTCTATTGATCTAGGGTTCTATTATCATCATTATAAAGCCGTCCGTTGCTTATTCAGAAAATAAACTATAATTGTCAACCTAAATTCCAAAATCGAAACAGTAGAAAAGCCACAAATAACCTCCAAAACACGGTCAAAACAAAACCTTTTTACAATCTTAATAGTAGACGTGTTTAAAAATGTTCATATGTAAACACCTTTAATAAAATATTCATATACTTTTTACAAATATTTTGTAACGCGGTATTGATGGCAATGCATCTACTGTACGTTTTCATAAATTAATAATTGGTGTATTCAAAATATTTTAACCCGTAACCAAATTGTAGAGTTGAGCGTAACGTTCCCATCGCCGAGTATGGAAACGGAAATGTCATAATTAATAGAAAAGGGCGGTTAAACTTTGAGTTAAACCGAACTGTTCTAAAACAGGTTCGGTTAAAACGATCTTTGATATTTAATCAGTGCGGGAGGATAATCCGATCGTCGTTTAAAACGTAATCGTTTAAGAGGGGGTCTACTGTATTGGTTTAGAAAATTTACATTCTCTCTCCCTGTAAACATGACGGTTGTTAGCCGGGTTTATGGGTTAAATTATATGACTAAGATTTAGTTACTTGTTACCAAATGCAGACTAAACTAGTTTTTAAACAATCCTCTAAAAAAATTAGAGGTACAGGCATACCGGTAGCTTAATTAACTAACCCGAAATATTGAGGGAGCGGTGCACCCCCTGTAACCCCCGTGAACCTACCCATAACTGGCAAGTTAGGCCTATAGCTGTCTAATTGTTCTCTGTTATGTCGATCAATCTAACTCAATGCACTCTGGAACTCTGTTATGCTATTAATTTTGCCTGTTAAAAAACAAATCACTCCATACCGTACTACCACAGTAAAGCAGTATTTAATTTAGTTCCTCAACCACCCTATAAGAATAAGTAATTTTGGAAATATTTATCTAGAAGAATTGCAATATGTTATGAAATTTGTACTGGTATAAGTTTAGTCACAACCAAATAACTATGCCTGATTCTCAAGAGAAACATTGATCATTCAAATGGAAGATGTAAACTGAATTATTTCAGTCTTAAAATTACTCAAGCCTAGCCTAAGACAAACTTAAAAAAGTGATGCATTTATAGTAAACAATAAAAAACAATATACTTTAGTAATAATAATACTGTACTAAACATTTAAAAATATATTAATGTTAGATAAAAAATTATGATGAAGATCATAGATATTTGGTTTCATTTTGCATCTGCATATTCAATCAAATTAATCATCGATACAGTTTCTCTGAGAAGACAATCCCTTTTAATAGCTTAAGTTTTAAAATGAAGAATCTATCAAACTCACCTGGTCAGATTGCTGTTGCTTCTCAATCTGGAACTAAACTAAGCCTCTTTAAATTGGTCAACAACAACTTCACAAAACTTAAATAGGGTAACAAACACTGGATAACTTCTTAATCTACCACTTAGATGGAACTCATTCGAACTGAGTACAACCGAAGCGACCGCAGTTCCAGCACGGCACGAATGAAATCTTGTGACAACGTAGCTCGAATGAAGGTAGACAAATATGGCTACCTACCCTTAATATCCCACCCCCGCCCTACCGGCACACACGACTCGGCCTCTCTAGGACCGGTTTTCTGTGGAGCGAGCGAAAATCCCTTCTCGGTTCTTGTTAGTGACAAAGGGACACCGCCGCGCCCAACTGTTATTTAGCACACTGAACCCACCCCCTCAATCTAAACCACATAATACCTAACTGGTAGTTCGCAAGTAATTTTTAACGACATTTCCCTGACTAAACTTGGCGTCATACGATAGCCTTAAGTTTATCAGTAATTTTCTTACTGCTTAATTAGTAAATGTCCAGTAATTTTTATTTCATATATAAATTAATCGATTCCTCTACTATAAAATAACTGTCTTGATAGTTCATTTGTTAAAGTATAAAAATGGAAAAATCACCTGAAATGTAATATGTAGTTGGCACTTTGGTTTATCATCGTTTAAATAATATATTTTGAAATATGTTTAAATTAAGAAAATAATTTGTAAAAAAAGATTTGAAATCAATTTTAAATACTTTTAAAAAGTTGTGAAGCAATTATGTTACTGATATAAGATAATTTTAAAACATATAAAGTTTTAACTAAATGTGTTTAAACTATTTATAAACAATTTAAATTTGTTCAATCATTAAAAATATGATGTAAAAAATGTTTCAATCATTAAAAATATGATGTAAAAAATGTTTAAAAATATGTTTGAAAAACTTGAAAAACAAAATTCAGCAATTATGTAACTAATTTTAAAATCTGTTTAAAACATATCCCATCAAACTTTTTCCATAAAAAAAGATTACAAATATTTCTTTAATAATTAAAAACAATCCCAAAAGTTATTTTCATACTATTTTAAATAATTAAGAATTCAAATATAATTTTTTTCAACCGTTTTTAAATTTTAATTTAATTTGTTTAAAACTATTTAAAAAATGATTAAAAGGTTATTACAAACAAATTTAAAATACATTTTAACACAATTTAACCACAGTGAATTAAACGATTTAAAATAATTTAAGAATAATTTAACCGACATTTAAAAGTGATTTAAAAACACTTAAACCGCCGTTTGGATTTATTATGTTAAGATCTTTAAAAACAATTTTGTAATTAATTTATAAATAATTTTAACATTACAATATTTAAAAATTCCAAAATGATTTAAAACTAATTTTAAAACTTTTGCAAAATTCTTTTGGTTGATTTTAAATCTGAATACATTTTAAAATCTTTGGAAATAACTTTTCATCGATTAAAAATAATTTCCATGCTACTTGGGATATAATAAGTCTACTTTGGTCCAACCACTTACAAGGTAAGCACTAATTTTATTAATATTTAAATAAACTAGTGGCTTGTAGGGGCAAAAGCCCCTAAAAATAAAATTCAAATACTGAACATTTAATGTAAGATATTCAATAATCGATATAATGCGCAATGGGTTTTCTACACACAACTCTTAATCAGTTTGACAGATTTTGATGTTTTAAGTGCAATGTTAAAGGTATTTGTGAGATTTGCTAGTACGTCTCAGAATTTTAAGAAAGGGCATTAAGTTTTCAGTATAGTATAGGCATGTCAATGGTATAGTGCTGAATCTTTGGAACAGTGGCGCTATCCGTCGACGTCAAACTAACCCAGCTCACTTTATTTACATTTCAACATATGAACATGAGGCAAGTTTGAAGAAGTTCTAAAGATTAACCATAGATTGCAGCACTTAATTTATATCCTCAGGAAAGTCGTGACATTTAACACAAAAATGTAAACAAATTGTGATGTCATCAAGAGACCATCATCAAGCTCGTATGTAGCCTCCAGCTGGTTCAAAAGAATATATTGGACAGTTAACGAGTATTTATTATGGAAACCTCCGATTGAGGCTACATTGAGGCTGCAATAGGCAAGTATAGGTAAGGATGAAATCAGGAAATGGTCTCTTCTTGACGCTTCCACAATCCTTGTTGGTGCCTCTGGCTCCAATCGATACGCTAGTTAGGTTTGGAGACCACCAGCTTAGTAAACACCTAGGAAATATAGATTTTACCCTACGTCCCATACGTTTTTATGCTTTGCCCGCGATAAATACTACTTTGTTTTGGTAGATTCAAGATTAATTGTACTTTTATTGGTAAAATTTAAAGTGAACCCTTTTAATAAGATGAAATTTAAAGTTGATGTTACACTCAGTCGCTGTTACTGAAGCACACTCTGATGTTGCTTGGTAAGAAATGTGACCATTTCCGACCGCATATAAAACTGTCAGAGCTAGGCCTTAAAAATTTTAAGTCTTCTCTGTATTTGTAGTCTGTGCTTATCAATTGTATTAATATTACAAATCACTTGGCTATAGCATCAGCTGCCAATAAGTGTCATAATATGAACAAAACAAACGTATGTAATCTCTCGTGTTTTTTAAAATTTTATTTTGAGTATGTTGAGGTCCCTGAATTGTAAAATCAACAAATTTAAAGGTAAAAAACTGTTATTTGTTACAGTGCGTTTAACCTTCGTATTTTAGCTGGATTTTAAATATACCATATCAACATCTAGCATGGCTTTAAATAAAGTATAAGCAACACATGTTTAATGTAAACAAAGCAGACGTTTTTGGATCCCAATGCTTTTTAAATGGCAGATATTTTACGTTATTTCTCGTTTTCTGGTGAATTTCAAGCCATTTCAGTATTTTTCCCGCCATCACGGAATAGAGACCTTTAATTTGAGCCCTCTCCCGTCTTTCTACGACTTTCCAAACGCCCACAATTTTGACGCAAAGAATCGCCTTACGAAATTAAATACATGATATCTAAGGGTGTGCGAATAGTGATTTTTGAACTCGAGCCGAGCCGAGCCGAGCTTTTTCAAAAATTTTCGAGCTCGAGCTGTTTCGAACCGAGCTTTTTAACAATCACCAAATTATTAAAATAAATTATGAAGCTTGATTTTAATTTTTAAAGATACAATAGACTAATGTTTTGCATATCTTAAGTGACCGCCAGCTCAAAAATAGAAAGCTTATCCCCAAAACAAGTAAATTATCTGATAGGTTCATCAGTATTTTGTATTTTGTTACATAACAACAAATAACTCGACAAATAATTTATGAAGAAAAATACCAAATTTAAAATCTACATTTATCTACATTATATTTAAGTAATAACCAATCCCAAAATACTTTACTTTAAAATAAATAGTTAAAATTACATAATTAGACTAGTTACATATATAGGTACTACAAAATTTAATTTCAAGAGTAGAAAGAAGTAGTTGAAAGGTTTTAAAATGGTTATATCTAGTAAAAAAATCACACATTTACACTTAGTCAAACACAAGATTGATTTTTTTATGTTCACTAAGTAAAGATGATAAAAAATTAAATAGCAGTCCCAATTGTGGCATAATATTCATGGCTAAACTTATTATTTCAGAATATAATATATGAATGAAATAATATTTAATAACAACAATAATTTACTGTAGTCCTAAAATTAGTTGTATTTCTAAACTTTTGTGAAGAAAATAATGTACAATTAAGAAGAAGAAAGATCATAAATAAATAAGGACAGAATAGAGAGAAAGAAAGAAACAGCTACCTCTCTCTCTTTCCTTATCAGTGGCCAGGGAGAGGGGGGGGGTGGAGGTTGTTTACTTCAAGCCCCTTCCCTGTTTTTTGCTCTTGTCTGATTCAGTGCGTGAGTTAATTAGGAGATAAGGAATCCTTACTACAAAATGCAAAAATACAAACTACTTGTCATACAACTATAAATGACGGCTCATATTTTTTGTCTTATTTTTATACATCAAATGAGACCAAAATGAAACTTGTACGATATACCGTTTAAGAGATAAGCCTTGACAAAACAATAGACTTAAATGCTGTATTTCACGTTCCCCAAGGTCAACTAAATATAGCTCCGATTTCCGTCTAAATGGAGATAATATTTCTTGTTACCTGTCAATGTCCTTTCCTTATCACTAGGGAATGTTTTTTGCTTGTTTTTCGTGAAACTCTCTTCCGGTTTTATGTGTCCAAAAATAGATTGCAATAATAATCTTTCCGATAAGAACTCTCTTATCAAAAACTCGACTCGAGTGTCGAGCTTTTTAGAAAAAAGTCGAGCCGAGCCGAATACTGAAAAGCTCGACCTAAAAGCTCGACCGGTCGAATACTCGCACACCCCTAAGATATCCCTTCCATGAGAAATGCATGTAAATTTGTGGGTAGCATACATGCCCAATGGGGCAACGCTTTTTTCACCTAAAGGAAAATAAACACCGTTCAAGAAATATTGACAAAATTTCCAGTAATTTGGCACCTCAATCATAAAAATTGGTCTAAAATGAAGGTGTTGGCAAGCTCACTGAAAACAAATTTTTCAAGGAATTATTGCAATTTCTTATAATTCCTTGAAAAATAATGTCCTTTGTGAGCTCGCCAACACCTTTATTTTAGAACAATTTTTATGATTGAGGTGTCAAATTACTGGAAATTTTGTCAATATTTCCTGAATGCTATTCATTTTCCTTTAAGTGACAAAGCGTTGCCCCATTTGGTATGTATGCTACCCACAAATTTACGTGCATTTCGTATGGAAGAGATATTTATCTAAATATTAATAAAATAAGTGCTTACCTTGTAAATGGTTGGACCAAAGTATACATATTATATACTTTTCTTACAGAAAATTTAGTTTTCTTTAATTTTCAAATTTAAAAGGGAATACTAAAAGTTGATAGTTTTCGAGATGTTTAGGAAAAACCAAAAAATGGTACCTTCAGATCCCCCTCCCTCCTCCCGCTCATGGCTACGGATGGGGACTTTTGGTATAACTAGTCCAAACAAAGCTGCAACAGTGACGGATCTAAGGGGGGGCAGCGGGGGCGCCAGCGGCGCCCCAAATGGCTGGCTTCGGTTAAGTTGGCTGACGGATAAAGTTAAGTTTTATTGTATATTGATACAAGTGTTTTTAGTTAATCGACCTTTAGTTTAAGGTTTTGTAACTAAACATTATGACATTGCCAATGCAAATTGTATTTTTGTTAATTATTCTGGCAAATAAATGACTTATGACTTAAGTAAAAAATGAAAAAAATAATTTAAAGTCAAAATTTTTGTTTTGAAGCCGGCAAATCTCTCAGTAGCATCACTGCCGAAAAATCTCTGTTGCATCGCAGCCTTCAAGCCTATCTCAGTTTTCGTGACCGTCACATTTCTCGTTGGTTAATGGCAAGAAAACCGCCGCTCGCTCGTTTCGCGGACGGAGAATAGCTCACTCGTCCCGCGGCCGAAAAATCACTCGTTCATTTCGTTGTCGGAAAATCGCCTGCCTGTTTTGCGGCCGGCAGATCTCTTGGTCGCATTACGGACAACAAGGCTCTCGCTATTTTCGCGTCCGTCACGTATATTGGCAATATCTTGAACAGATAATGAGTTTTTGCTGGCAGGAATATTTCTTTGTTCTTTCACCGATGCCGACAAGTATTTTGCTATTTTCGAGGTCATCATATTTATTGACCACAAAACGGCCGAAAAATCTGTCGTTTAGATCATGGCTGGCAAGTACATGTCACATTGCAACTACCGCTTGCCCTTTTCCATGGCCGGATACACCTTTCGCTGTCGCATCGTGGCTATCAAATCGCAGTCGTATATACCACGGCCAGTAAATCTTTTGGTCGTATTGCGGCCGGAAAAAATCGCTCAGTGTTTCTGTGACCAGCAAATCTCTTGGTGTCTGTGGTCTCATTGCGGCTGTTAAATATGTTGGGACATATCGGGGCCGCAAAATCACTCGGTCGCATCGCGGCCGTCAAATAACATTGTATTTTACTTTACACAGTTTGGGCTCAAGTATTCGTTTTAGGAGGCAACATGGCCGATTCCATTGATCGGGAATTGTTTTGAAATAGTTGGGAAAGGTCACAGAAAAAGACGGAAGTTTGATATGTGAAATCTGGTAGACACCTTTGCTTTGGTTTTACATCCGTGGCTAGCAGATTTCATGGTCATATTGTGGCAATAACAGCTCTTGGTTAGGCTGCATCGCAGCCTATGAACATCGGTTGTAAAAAATCATAAGAACCGTAAGATAAAATCATATTATGATATACGATATAATTGCTTATCCATCACATCAAAGACACATTAAAAATATGATATATTTCTTATATATTATATTGGGTGGGGGGGGGGCGCCAAACTCCGATTTTGCCCCGGGCGACAGTAAGTGTAGATCCGTCACTGAGCTGCAAAGTCAAAAATTGTGTTCCAAAAAATTCCCTCTATACCTTTTCGTTGCCTGGACTATAATGAATTTCACATTGAAATGACACATTTTAGTAGGTAACATGGGTTGTTTTGAAGCAAGCAGTAAAAAGTGAAAATTTTAACAAAAAACTGGGGCAAAAAAGAACTAAACAAAATTCAGAACACAATAAAATTGGATCAAAATATTTTTCGGGGGCACCCCCTGGCATCCCCGAAAACCTGCCCATGAGTAGAACTCCGATTAGCTATGGTATTGGGAAGGGGTTCACAGTTATCTAAAATCTTGGTTAAGCAAAAACGATCATGAAATCCAAAATCATTAAAAGGTTTTACATTTTTTGTTTAAGATACACCGCTAGTTCAGGAAGGTTTCTATATATCTGGATTGACAAAAATAATGATGAACCCAAAGTAATAATAAAAATATCCCAGATTTAGAAGCGTTTTAAAACCCTGAACTCAAAAAAATTTAATCTAATTTAGATAATCTCAATTAATTTAAATTGATAAGTTTTAGTTTAATACCTTAAATTGCTATTCTAATAAATGTTTTTCAGATCCAGTTGCTTTGAGACGCAAGCCTGGAATGAGATCCGGATTGGCAACAGTTAAAACAGAATTGCCAGTGGTACTACCATTGCCTACCCTAGAAAGTGCCCTTGATTTGCTACAGCAGACCACTGGTAAATATTAAGTTTCAGCCACTGGTAAAGATTAGTTTCTCCTTAAGAGAACCTTAGAAAATTCTTCTTGGACATCTGCCGGTGTCCAATTAAAATGTCAATCATTTTTTATTGTCTTGGTTGTTTTTATGTGCCTCAACTTGATTTTTTTAATAGTTTATAATTATTAATGCATTAAAGTCTCTATAAAGTTTTAAAATCAGACTTTTATTAAGGGCCTAAAGATTTTTGTTATAAATTCAGGATAAAGTACCTACAATAAAACCTCGATTATCTGGGGGCGGATTTACCGGGGTCAAAAACTAGCTAATTGATAATTATTTACAAAAGGTTTTTATTCATAAATTTTGTCTAAAAACTCCTGTTTTGCTATAAAATGTAGCTAAAAAGTATTAATTTTCAAATATGCGCGACATTACTTTTATAGCTTGCGTATTCTGATCTTTAAGACAGTAAAACAGTTTTTAATCGTGAAGTTGAATAAAGGTGAGACTAAGGCTGACTTTGAGACGCAAAAAATAAATTAAGGAAAGGTTGGTGAGGTACGCATGTGCGAAATTATCACCTTATCTTTCATAGCACAACCATTGAAAGAATTTGTGGTACTGCCCTCAAATGGTTCAAGAGTTACTTCTCATATCGTTCTCAAGTTGTTTCAATATGCGGGGTCAATAGTGATGAAAACATATCAATTATGGGGTAGCGCATAAGGGCCAGTTTTATTTTTAATCTACATAAATAATATAACAAAACAGGAAAATTTTTCTATTTGCTGACGATGTACTAATTTTGGTTAAAGGGAAATCATGGTTAGATGTCAGATCTAAGGCCCTTGGTGATCTTTCTTTGATTAAACGTTGGTTGAACGTTGATTAAACATTGGTTGAATCAAAATGTTTTATCTTTGAATGTTTCTAAAATTAAATTCTTACCAGTTTCTCTAAATACCATCACAGATTATAACTTGCAGGAGATTCGGATTCACAGTTGTGGTAATATATTAAATGATAGCTGCAATTGTGAATCCATAGAACAGGTTTTCAGCTTTAAGTATTTAGGAATTTTCTTTGATTTTCGTATGAAATGGGTTGAGCTCATAAACTTTCTTACAGTTAAATTAAGAAAATATATTTATGCTTTTAGACAGTTAAGTGAGATTTTAGATGATAAAGATGTAAAACTAACTTACTTTGCGTACATTCAATCTCTGCTTTCTTTTGGAATTTTGAGTTGGGGAGCATGCTATCCAACAATTTTAGAACCTCTTAGTATAATTCAACGAACGGTTGAATAATTTTATAAATTAGTAAAAGTAAAGTAAATAAATAAACACTTTTATAAATTTTATAAAAGTTGTATAATTTTAAATGTTGGTTTGCGAAAGACGCGAAGGTACCCCACTAAAGCTCTTTTCCGCGAATCTAATTTGCTATATAACTGTCAGACACCTTTATATATGTTTTTTGTTAATTCATATATTTAAAAACTTCAATTCAATTTTTTCTCCCATTGCCCATGAACATTTTACAAGATTTTCACCAGTGGTGTCATGGTAAATTCTCCAGTGTCGGAACGGCGTGTCCGAGGATTTTACGCAAATACCCCCCATGGAGAATAATATTTTGTAAAGGAATTCCCACTTTTTTTTCAAGGGGATTGAAGTTAACTTTTAACAAACACATTTCTAAATATTCTAAGTTAAAATTTTGCAACAGTTAAGTAAAACAGTCTGTGTTAGTAAATTTTTTGTGTTTATTAATTAAAAACATTTTAAATATAGCCTAATGTTAACATCAATAAAGGTTTAATGAATTTTATTTGAAACGTTGATAGGATACCAATTCCCTCTAACAGTGTCTTTCAATATCAGTCAATATACAGCATATATAATAAGTATTTTTTGATGACTGCCTTGACTGTGTTATTTGACACTGATTAAGATAGAATGCATACCACCATTAAAAAATCAAATTAATGTGACAGGATATAATTATTGCACTGTAACAGATTTGTTATTTCATTTTTTAATACGTATTAATATGTTTTTGGTAGGATTTAGGTTTGCATGTGTAAACATTTTATTTAGCATTTAATTTTAGATCTCGTCACTTAAGAGCAGTGAGCATTGATTGATTAAGTACACTTTTGCCGGTTTAATGCAAGTCCGACTAGACCTAACTTTCGGCGAAAATTTTGCCACTTGGGTCCTTATGAAAGCAACATTAAACGAGTCCTGCCAACTACGTGTTCTCTCTTGCAATCGCCTGAATTCGCACTGACCCGCCGAGAGCGTACTTTGAGAAATACGGCAGACAAATTCAGAAGATATTTACTGCAAATGGCTCAACTTCACCATAGTCCAGTCAGGGCGAATCCGACTTGCCCAAACATTCAGCGAGCATTTTGCCGCGTGCATGCGACGTAGAACAAGTTGTGGTGAATGCCTCAATACACTCTTGCAATTACCTGGATTCACCTTCATTGGGCAATAGCGAAGAGCCTAAACAAACTAGACATCGGAAAACTGTCAACAGAACAAACAGAATGACGTGAAAATGATAAGAAAACCAGTTACCGTAGTGAAAAAAATAACCTGTGCAGCCGACTACGTACTAACAGCAGACGAAACGGCAACTGCACGTCACATGTCACTATCAATGTACTTTTAAGACGTTTCCCATGGAAAGTATCCCGACTTAAGTAATGTTTATACATTGAAAAGAAAGCAAGGAATTTGATATTTTCAATGATTCAGTTAAATTGAAATTCGAAAATGTTTCCTGAAAATTTCTCAATGTCGGTTACCTCTGAAATAGGCGTTCGCCAGGTGTTTACATACATTTTTCTCAAAACCAGTGGCGGAACGGCGTTCTGGCGCGTTCCGGTACCATGACACCACTGATTTTCACAGAATATAGGAATTTCAGTTTTGCAGCTTATCAGATCATTTTCTTTGACAAACTCTTTCTATGCAGCACAACACCTTTTTCGAAACTTAAGTCTAAATTATAGAGCCAACGATTTATTTACCTCTCCATCAGTTAGGATTTTTAAGCATCGTTCTAAAACCTTTTAAGCACTATTCGTATCGATGAGGCCGAGGCCCTTATCAGACCGAACTACAATAGACGCAACCTTTGACACATCCAAACCTCTGCCCCGCCTCTCTTATTTTGTTTATTACTTCACTTTATACAGTTAGTTGCTGTTCAGTTGTCGCTGAATTAAAAATTATGAATTCCTAACATATTATAATTAATTTATACCCCTTTTTAAATAAAGTGGATATTCTTTTCTTTTTTTTCAGCCTACCTGACTCACAGGTTAGATAATTTCTCAAGGCACAGGCACATGTAGAGCTAATCCTTACTACAGGCTTAGTTTATTTTTTTGATTTTCACTTTATGTTATTTTATGTAATGTATGGTATATTTAGTATATTATGTATGAAAATGGGATAAATAAATGTATTTCATTTCATTTCATTGCTGTTGTACAACACTGCACCTAATTGGCCCGTTTCTATGACGTTACATGGTTTGACAACCTGCTGTGCGCATTGAACAATGCACGTTGTGTGGGTGGGGAGAAAGGAGAACGGCAGGAAGGAAGAGAGAGGGGGAGAGAGAGGAAGAGAGAGAATCTTGGCTCTTCCCTCCCTAGACACCAAGCTGTCTAGCCCTATACAAAACTAAGTCAATGAGCCATCTCACCTGTTTATTGGGAATTTAATTCAACTAACACACTTTTTTTTATCCTTCTCTCTCCGACAAGTTTGGTGCGAACTATTGTCTTTCATTTTTATGTTTCTATGTCTAATTATTTCTCCCATTTTACATTTCCTGTTTGTCACGTAGGCTGTTGACAACAAACCCTTGCTTTAGTTGTCGCATCTTTAGTACGTTACCTGTTTTAACGGTAAAGCATTTTTTCGATCGTGAGTTTCAGTTTGAAGTTGGTCAAGTGATTTATTTTGACTGTTGTACGACTTTTCTGCGAACATTTCGGAAAAGACAATCTAATAGGCTATTGTGTTTTTTATTTGTTTGGTGTACTATTCATGTGTAAATAATCAACTTTGGAGGTTTTCACATAAGTAGTTTGTATTATTTTTTTAATTCGGGTGAACTGTGGTTTTCAGTTATCTATGCCCCCCTCCCAATGATTACCCCGGATAATCGAGGTTCTACTATACTTTAAAATGGTCACATAAACTCTCTTTTATATTAACAGTGAACTAGAGATTGCCTACTGGTCGAAATTCAACCAGCTGGGTTAAGTTTTTACTCATTGCTCCAATAAAACATGTGACTGAATTTGTTTACATTTTACATTGTACATTCATACATTTATACATTACTTAACCCTTTGACGTACCTGAATGGCTGATCAATGCATTTTCATTTATATTATTTATTTAATTAATGTTTACGTGTTTGTTCAAGGAGGAGAAGAAGTGGAGAATACAGCATTTTGCCGGCTTTGCTCCAATCTTTGTTCTAATTATATCTTCATATTTGATGAAATAGGAGTAAAACTAAATATTGCTGAGAAGATCAACTCATGTCTTCCTGTTACAGTAAGTTTTTATTTATTTTTCTATCCATCATGTACGTAATCCAAATACAATATTATTGCTACAAGGTGCTTGAAATCGTCTTGCCATCTTTTAGCCTTGCTCCTAATTTGATCCATTAGCTCATGATTGATTGAAACATAAGTTTTAAACCGCAATCCAGCTTCAAGCCAGATAGTCATATATTTGAAATGTTCTGGTGAGGTTTCGTGTAATCGAAGTCGTTATATGAGGTATTTCCAGTCTTTGAAACCTGATTTTGCCTTTTGTCCTGTCTGAGATTTCGAGTTAGGTTCAAAAAGTAGGCAACAGAAACAGTAAACTGAGTCGGAGCCCTCAGAATACACTATTTACATCTTATTTTTCCCCTATTTTCCACACATCAAAATTGGTGCTCATTAGAAAAATGTTTGTTTTGTGAATTTTTCGGTTAATCATAAGCCTGTAATGGCAAGGACCCTTTCAAAATTAGATCATATCTTTCTCTTATACTTATGAATTTTGGCCAAGTTGATTGACAACAAAAGTGTTTAACAAACCTGTATCCATCGCAGTCCTCTTCGATCCTTTTGGTGGATGACACGGTTTTCAGTCTGTTTCAGACCATAATCATATCCTTATACAGGGAATTAAAAAATCCATCATTTAGACTTCGTCATCACAAGAATTACACATAGACGAACGTTCTGACACAAACACATTTGAAACATTAAAAAACTTTTTTTTTAACAAGTTGCGCGACTAGGCCTAGTTAAACAGCATTGTGCGGTCAGGATGTACTCGAGCACTATCCAACACGCTCGCTGCCGGGTAATGATTAAGTGACCCTTGACCTTCCTTTATCATCAGCTGATATGTCACCTGGTTCCTTACTATTCTGTTGCTTAGTCTTGTTTGGAAAGGGCTTTTTGCCTAATTAGGTGGGAAATTATGGACAGGATAAGCAGGCTTACCTTTGAAATTGTAGGCAACCCAGATAGAACACATAATGCACACACAAAAATATAGGATATTTCGAGGCCACTAGCTTCTTTATCAACTTGAAGGAGAAAGGAGAGAAAGTTGAGATTTTAAATAGAGGAAAGTGCCCAAATACGGACCCGTGCCCTAATGTGGACCCCCATGGTTATTGTCTCTGCTGTGTGCTGAAACCTAGCGAGAGACAGTGTAAATACTAGTGCTAGGTTCCACCTCAAAGTAGGCGAGCGCTAGCGTCACTTGCTCAATTGTTTGGGATCCATGCATTTGACCGATTCGGCGTTTGACCAACTGGGCCGACTGGGGTTCCCCATCACGGCGTGATCTCTCGCCCTTAGACGCTAGTACAGAGCGTTTGGCCAACAGGCTCTCTTCATCACTGTGACGCAGCGCTTGACCAATCAGAGCACACCGCTCGACACTATCGTCGAACGTCGAACGCTATTGGTTGTCGTTTAATTCATTCATTCATCACCATTCAGCCGATAAACGAACTCACTCACGACGTTGCTGTTGCCAACTCGATGCCAGAATAGAATTGACACGATGGAAACCTTCGATTTGGCTTAAATAAATCCAAGTTTATTTGTAATGAAATGTTATGTTTCGTAATCCAAGTTTTTGTTTAATAAAATGTGTTAAAATTCGGAGAATCGTTAGGAAAGATAGGTAATTATTGAAATAGTCGGCGTGTCTATAAACTTATAATTCTGGTATTTTGTATCTTTATTTATTTATTTGTCTACGGCAAACACCATTTTACAAAAGCGTTCTTAGAACTATAAGTTACAGTGAATATATATAATGTGTACTAAACTATACAATAAATAATAATTCCAAGTAAATATTGACTTAATATATAATATTCAATTACGGTATATCTTGCTGTAGTGGTTCTGTTTAATACGCATCCCCGAGTTACGTTTCGGTCTTAAAGGCATTTGTGGGCACTCTGAACCATAATAAGCATGTAGACTTTGGTTTTGAGGAATGATCTTAATTAATGCCTTGATACTATCAATCCATTTAAGTTAGGCTCACCGGGTTTTTGCGATGAATGATAACAACATTTTGACTTAGGCCTATAATTATTGACGTTATAATCAATAGATAAATGTTTTGAATTAGGGTAATTGAGATTTTCGAAGGCAATAAGGAATCTGTATTCAGGTAAGTTAACGGTTACCTAATCATTATATTCTCTTGAAAAATATTTCTTTGTTAATAAAATTACCAAATTATTACTTAGATTTAGTTGTTTTATGTACAAGGGTTCGCTGAATTAATAAGATAATATAAGGCCTACAGTTATTCTTGATGCCTGAAGTTAATGGAAGTTTTAAATTCTTAAGTAGGCCTACCAGCTTTTCAGCGTTCACTGACTCAAATCGTACGACTTCAATAATGTAGGTTTGAAATTCATTTATGGAATTTTAATTGTAATAATTAGTTGATAAATTAATTGAAAGATGGAAAGTAAAAATTATAGAGGCTTCAACGAATCTAAATAAAGGTTGAAATTTAAGTTCAATTTAATTTATTGTGGAGTCATTTACTTACATCTAAAAAAGTTCTTTGTGCCGATTATTATGTAAAAATTTCGTAGCAGGGCGGGAATCGATCCCGGGACCTCGAAACGAGTGGTCAAACGCGTTAATCACTGAGCCACCGCGTTTTCATACGACTAAGCACAGCTAGATTTCAACCTTAGTGCGGGAACAAGATTTTTGAATCTTCACAGCTTCAATTTGTTACCGTATGGTTAATCTACCCATAGAAAAAATATTATTTTGTATTAAAACCATCGAAAAGTTACTGAGGTCTGGTCACTGTATTTTTATAACTAGGTCTTCTGTGATCATAAGGTGATATACTGTTGGTTAGACTTAAAATTTATTGAAAAGCAACAGAAGTACTTTTGATAGTACCTAACCCATTTCACTACTGATTTCGTACAACCAAATACGGAGTTTATATTATTTGTATAGATTCGAAGCACGTATTTTCCATCAGTATGCACCATATTAACAAAACTGTAACTTATTATCTTATAGGTTATAGGTTTATATTCATATCATATCATATAGGTATGTTCATATTAAAAAATAGGTAGATTTATATTAACTTTCAGTAAGGTACACCATACCATACACGTTTTATTCTCATCCCGTCTGATTGTATTATCATTAAAAATCAATCAGCATGCACTGCTAAAAATATCATTTAAACACTATTAACGTGGGTTGAAGAATCCCTTCAAATAATTTTCCTGAGGCAATTATTTGCGATAAAAAATAGCCTACTTAAAGCTAACACTTAACAATAATCTTTCTGGACCTATTTTTATAACTCAAATCCGAGGGACTTCTATGAGGGTTTCCAATAGTTCCAATTATCTTTAGGCCTATTGAACTGCCCTTATGGGACCATTGCATTGTGTGTTATGAGCTGGGGGAAAATATAAAAGCATATCATAGGAGGTTGTTTATAGTATTTCTTGGTAGAGTAACCTTTTGTTCATTAAAATTTCTCTTTAACCAAAAACAATAACTGTTTCCAGTGAAACATTGCAATCAAATTTGTTCCTTGACCATAAGAACACATCTAAAATTGCCCCTCAGCTGACAACATCAAATCTGCCACTTCACCATCTTCGATAAAAATAAATATGGAAAATAAATAATTCTCCTATAAAATAAATATGGAATGTAAAGTTTGTAATATTTTGCTCTTTCCGTCGCTATCTTCTTTTTTGTGATCATTAATTCCTTGTTTCCCCTTTTGTCTACACAACTTTCAATTTTGAAATAATCATTAGGCCCTAAATAACGATAGTAAAAAATCAGATAAGATCATCGTTTTTTATTACTGTAATTGTATCTTTTTCGAATTAAATATTAACATCAAACCGCTTAAACCATAACATTATAATTCAGAAAATACAATAATTATTATTCATGAATATTCTGATGAGGTTGGCAAACCTGCTGCTGTTCAGTCCATAGGTCTCCCGTGTGCCCTGCCGCGGCCGGACATCATAGTGATCCACAAGTCTCCCGTGTGCCCTGCCGGCCGGAGCCTGACAGCTGTGATCAAACGGCGTCTATGGAGCTAGCCGTCCCTACGTGATGGGGAAACCAGTTGGTCAAATGCCGAGTTGGTCATTTGTCTTGTCCCCAATTGTTTTTCTGTCAGTTCGCCATTATGTGTTTTTGCAAAATTGAAAGTTTTTGTGAGTGCTCAGTTTTTTCAAGTTGTACGTTATAAGTGATGGATAAGCCTTTCTACCCTTATATATTCTTAAATGGTAATGTTGGAGGAATCATTTAACCATGTAATTATTTCCATGCTATGTCTTTTTTATTAAATACGGCGTTTTAAAAATTCAGAGGTTAGGTGCCCAAAACGGACCCCCAGTAGTTACCTAAACTGGACCCCACACATAATGTGTGATGTTTTATGTAAAAACAGGTGTAGGTATTTTTTGTCAAATTCTATTCCTTTTTTAATTTTTTTTCAGATTGAAAAAGAAGAATTTTTGCCGTTAATAATCTACAACCTTTTCACTGAACTCAATATTGTTGTATTTACCTTAACTTTTCTCATTTTCAATTTTTTACATTAAAAAGTGTTAAAATAAAAAATATTTTTTGTCAAACCGTTTTATAATGATTTTTTTCTGTTTTATTCTCTTTCCTAGTTCAGTAAATTAAGTTTTTAATCATTTTACCCAGGGGTCCAGTTTAAGCAACCTTTTTGAAAATCACTAAAGTGTAAGGTTTTTAAAAATATTTTTTTACTCAAAATAAGGTTACGTACCTTTAAACTGTCGTCAATTCTCAGTAATCAATATTTATGATTTACTCAAGTTTCGGCATACAAGATGCCATTTTCAAAATCCAAATACAAGAATATATTCAGTCGTCATTATTATTTAAAATTTGGTACATTGATTGAAGTTAAAAGTTAAAAAGAACACTGACATACACTTAACACTTAACACACTACACATGGTACCGGCCGGCACAAATACGAGCTCCAGACTGCGGCTAACTGGTGATGAGTCACTAGCCTATGCCAACTTGACCTTGGGCGTCATTGTTTGTCCTAATCAGCTGTTGTCTCGAAGGCTGTGACAGTTCTTGAATACGATCAAACAATATATTCGTATTAAAAACACCCCTGAGAAAGTCCTCAATGAAAAGTTAAAATTTAATACGAATATATTGTTTGATCGTATTCAAGAACTGTCACAGCCTTCGAGACAACAGCTGATTAGGACAAACAATGACGCCCAAGGTCAAGTTGGCATAGGCTAGTGACTCATCACCAGTTAGCCGCAGTCTGGAGCTCGTATTTGTGCCGGCCGGTACCATGTGTAGTGTGTTAAGTGTTAAGTGTATGTCAGTGTTCTTTTTAACTTTTAACTTCAATCAATGTACCAAATTTTAAATAATAATGACGACTGAATATATTCTTGTATTTGGATTTTGAAAATGGCATCTTGTATGCCGAAACTTGAGTAAATCATAAATATTGATTACTGAGAATTGACGACAGTTTAAAGGTACGTAACCTTATTTTGATAAATTGCATCAATTCAGGAGGTGAATAATGAACATTTTTTTACTCTTATAATTTATATAAATACTTGCCATAAATGAATTACAAATATTACGTAACATAATAAAGTTAATATTACATGGTTTTAAAACAAGTTTTTTCAATAATTTATATATTTTATAATATAAAAACAAAATGGGGGTCCGAATTTGGGTACTTTCCTCTATTACTGGTCACTGGTTCAGGTGTCCCAACAGGTGAACCCTTTTGGTGAATCAAATTTTTAAAGCTGATGTTGCACTCAATAGCTGTTAGTGCAACACACTCTGTTGTTCCTCGGTCAAAACTATGACCATTTTCGACCGGCGACCGCACATAAAACTGGTAGAGTTGGTCCTTAAAAATTATGAATGAAGTCTTCTCTGTACCTAGCCTGCGCTTAATCAATTGTGTAAATGCTACAAATCACTATGCTTTAAATCAGCATCATCTACTACTACATGATAATATATAAAATTCACAGTCGTATTTAATTCCTCTTGCTTAAAGTTGCTTAAGGTTAAATGCTTAAGTATTTAATTCCTCTTCCTCAAATTATACAAACGGAAAATTTAAAAGTAAAAACCATCATGTGTTAGTACTTTCAACCTATTTTGGTGGATTTTAAATAAACCATATATCAAAATCTAGCATGTGGTTTTAAATCAAGTATAAGCAACACATGTTTTAATGTAAACAAAGCAGACATTTTTAGGTTACAATGATTTTTAAATGGCAGGTATTTAACGTTATGTCTTATTTTCTGATAAACTTTGAGAAATTTCAGTATTTTTCCCGAGTCCCTGGCACCAAGACCTTCTATTTGAGCCCTCTCCCATTATCCTGCGACTTGCCAAACGCCCACAATATCAGCACAAAAATTACGCTTACATATATAGTTATATCGATCATTTGACATTAAATCGGCATCGTTATAAAGTAAACGAAACAAACACACTTCACTCTTTATAATTTTAAATTATAAATATATACTCAAACCGCAATTATAAAGTCTGAAAATCTTAAAGTTAAAATATTGATTTGTTATAGTACATTGAACATAGTTAGCTGCCTTTTGAAAAAAAAAACCATATGTCAACATCTAGCAAATGGCTTTGAATCAAGCATCAGTACCACATGTTTAATGTAAACAAAGCAGACGTTTTTAGATCCCAATGCTTTTTAAATGGCAGATATTTTACGTTATTTCTCCTTTTCTGGTGAATTTCAAGCAATTTGATTATTTTACCCGCCATCACGGAATAGAGACCTTTAATTTAAGCCCTCTTCCATCTTTCTACAACTTGCCAGACGTCTACAATTTTGACGCAAAGAATCGCCTTACGAAATTAAATATATGATTAAAACGTACATTAGGTACATTACAGTTTGTACAGTACGATAAATGTCTGTGATTTTTCACTTTCGTATCCAGAAACCATCATATCATTAAGTAGCCTAAAAAAACACACGCACCTTGTGCGTTTGTGTGGGTGCGGAAGAGGAGGTAGACACAGCTCATTGTCTAAGTTTTTGTGACTCGAGTAAGAAGCTATAAACCAACTGCCTTTCCCGTAATAATGCAATAATTGCTTCTTTCTTATCACTAATTTTGACAATCAATAGGTAACACTTGTTAAAAATATATAAATATGTTATTAAAAGTGTTAACATAAAAAAATCGCCTCGTCTAATATTTAGTTTATAAATGTGACATGTATACAGTAATTATTTTGAAAAATAGGTTGATAATTATAGTTTATTTTATAAATTATCCACAAACTGCTTTAGAATTATGTTAATGGAACCCAAAATCAAAAGAGTTTTTTTAGGTGTTTAGAGGATTACCCGTTTTAACCGACCCTTAAGTTATCCGACCTAGGTCCGGTCCCGTCAGGGTCGGTTAAGAGGGGGTCTACTGTATTTCTCAAGTTAAATAAATTTTAATTGCCGATGCATTTGAAATTTCATTTTTAAATCTCAAATTCTTCACTTTGGCCAACTGTCGAAATTTTTTTTCACTTATTTATGAAAAACAATTATACTTTCGGCTGGGATTCAATGACATCTGAATTAGTTTAGAAAATTGAATCAATGCACTAAACCACAATTTGTAACCAACCAATGTGGTCGAAAATATGAACAATCATCACTGTCACGCCTTCTAGCCAAGTAAATTCTGTCTATCAACCGCTATCAGAGAATCCCTAAGATTGGTTTTCACACCTAATTGCGAGTTCACAAAGCTACATTAGTCGTTTATCAGCGATCGGCAAATACGCGTGATCGTTTTTCACGGCCGACCACGAGTTTCGTAAAGTAACATCGGCCGTTCGCGAATTTCACAAAGCTAGATTTGCCGTTCATCAGGGACTGGCAAATACGTGCTATGGTTTTCACGGCTGATCGCGAGTTTCCAAAGCTTGATTTGCGGTTTAATCACAATCTGCAAATATGCGAGATCGTTTTCCACTGCCGATCGCGAGTTTTTTGAAGCTACATTCACTGTTTAATTGCGATCGCTAAAACGATCCGTCCCTAAAATTTCCCAAAGTGAATAAAAATCCTGCCCGAAAATTGGGAGTTTAATTTTCCTGAAAATTTTCTGAAATTTCGGGACCCGACCATTCCTAGTTTTACTGAACATGATTAAATGGATTTACACTGGGATTTAACAACCTAACGGAAGAAGCCTTTGATATTGTTTTCCCCAAGACTAGTATTTAATTTTAATAGTTTGTATTCTATGACGTAATTTTTCAATGGTAGTGGGGGGTCAGGCGTTTTATGACAGTAGGAAATTTGTAGGGAGGGGGGGTCCAAAAATGGCAAAAAAGCGATGACGTAATTTATGGATGGCCCCTAAATGAATAAGTAAATAAAAATCAATAAATCATTCAAGTTTTTTAAAACTATCATTCCCATAGTTTTTTTTTATTATTTAAGTACCTTTGAGGCCTGCACAGAATGGATTGTCTTAAATAAATAAATAAATAAATAAATAATGTCTTTATTTTCAAGCGTTCTTCAAAGTTTACACTCTGCTTTACAAGACAACTTACGTCAAATATACATATAATACAAAAGAACACTAAATAAACAGTAAAATAACAACTTAAAAAGATAGGTCTTTTATTTTTTTCTTAATTTGAATGTAGCTGCTGCCCTTGATGGTCGGAGGCAGCGCATTATACACCTCAGGCCCAAAAAATGAAAAAGATTTTTTCCCCTTTTCCAATCTAACTCGCGGGAGCTGCAATTGGCAGTTCTGCCTGTTGCTTCGGAGGCTCACATCGCTTCGGTAAACCAACGTCCTCTCCAGATAAACAGGCCTTCCTGACAGGAGAATCCTGTGAACAAGTTTTGCGGTTTGATTTTTCCAACATTGGACAATGCCCTGTACTTCAGCTCTTTCTCGGAAATCACTGATATGATCGAATTTTTTGACGTTGAATACAAATCTCAGTGAGGCATTTTGAAGCCTTGTGAGGAGTGTGATGTTTTCACGGGAGAGACTATTTCCAAAGACTGGGATTGCATAATTGATAGTTGGAAATATTGTGGAGCGGGTTTAGCTGATTCAGGTAGGATGAATTTCAATCTGTACAAGGTTTTTAACTTGCAAGTAACAGTTCTACAAATGTGACTAACATGATCTGAAAAACTGAGGTTTGAGTTCAATATAACTCCGAGAACTTTCAAAGAGCCACACTCAGGTAAGATCTTTCCATCCAAGACCACACCAATCCTTCCATTGCCTGAGCCCACGTCATCCTGTGAAACCATATGACCAAAGCGCATTAAGGAGCATTTCTGAGGATTTAGCTGAAGGGCATGATCTTCAGACCATTCTTTGATTTTGCACAAATCATATGTGATTTTAGATTCTGCTTCTGACTGCTGGGAGGGAGAGTATGAAAGAAGTAACTGCGTGTCATCGGCATAAGAGTAGAGAGAACAAAACCTTAGCTGGTCCCCAATGTCTGCTGTGAATATCACAAAAAGGATCGGTCCCAAGCAAGATCCCTGGGGCACTCCCGAACTTCTGGGCAAAACAGAAGAACACATACCATCAACCTTAGTCATCTGACTTCTATCGTGAGGAAATGATGAAAACCATTTGATTGAAGAGTGATCAAACCCAAAAAACTTAAGCTTAGCTAATAACATTTTGATATTTACAGAATAGAAAGCAGAAGAATAGTCAAGTGCAGTTAAGAGACTGCCAGAACCTTTGTCTCTCGCAATTTATAATTCATCAACCAGATTGAGAAGTGCAGTAGTAGTACTATATCCTGCCCTAAAACCGGACTGCGTATCTGGAAGGATACCATTTGTCTCTAAAAAAGAAACCACCTGTTCTGAGACAACCTTCTCAATTATTTTTGACATCACAGGCAGGATGGAAATGGGGAGAAACTGAGAGACATCAGCAGAGTTAGCTGTTTTTGGGACTGGTATCACAACACTTCACTTCCAACGTGTTGGAAAATGGCCAGAAAGCAAAGATACATTAATCAAATGTGTTAAAGCTCCTAAACAGAACGAACTTAAGCTCCTGATCATAGTGATGGATATTCCATCAGTACCAAAGGCAGATGTGGTGATACCATTCATGAACTTTTTTATCCTGTTCTCTGAAACGGGACTGAAAGTGAAAGACTCCTTCGATTTCACTGATCGGTTTGTTTCGTAGAAGCCTAACCTATCAGGACTGATATCTAATCCACCTTCAAGTGAAGAAAAATACAGATTCAAATCATCTAAATGAATAGTACACTTCCTATCCGTGTTTGGAGCCAATTACTCCACCACTGCGCAAGGTAGACCAGAACTTTTTGGAGTTCCTCACATTTAGGTTGGACTTGAAGAAGACCCTCTTTGCTCGCCGTATAGCTACGTTCAGCTGATTGCTGGCCCTACAGTATTCAGTGCGAATTGAAGGACTTTTAGAATTAAGGATCTGATTCTTGAGCTTGTTTTTGATTTTGGTCAAATTTTTGATGTTGTCATCCCTCCAAGGAGCCTTCCTCCTCGTGATACGTTTTCTGACCAAGGGGGCACAGGCATCGAAAATAGATATAATGCGAGAGTTCAGGGAATCAACAATGTCATCAACATTATTGAGTAGTTTTTGATGTCATCCCAGACGATACAAGAGGCAAGGGAGATGAACCTAGAAGTGTCGAAAAATTTAAAGTCACAATATGAAATAATCCTGGCTCCAGTTTTAGGCTTAGAGCAAGGGATGTCACAAAAAGTGAGCTTGTGATCAGTGATCATTTTCCCCCAGAGTCCACAATAGATGAAGTGTCAATCACTCCCACATCAGGAACAACACCTTTATCAACGATAATGTGGTCAATGAGGGAGGACGATACATTGGTGACCCTAGTTGGCTCCTTGATGACCTGATGTACATTCAAGGAGTTGAAGAGGTTGACTAGATATCTGCTATCAGATGCAGCGACATCCAAAAGATTCACATTCAGGTCACCCAACAAAACTACAGCATCGACCTCTGGAGATACATCAATAAACACAGCATACAACAAAGAGCTTAAACTAGAGTAACATACCGATGGAGGTTTGTACGCAATACACACACAAATTTTCAGACATCTGTGGTGCAAAATACAACACATGTACTCAATTTGATTATTGACACCAACAAGCTCAACAGATGAACATTTCAACCCCTCAGCAACATACACAGCAACACCGCCTCCACCATTGCCCAGATGACGCTCTCTGTCCTTCCGCAAAAGATAGTATCCCGGAACATTGAAGCAATCCGAAGATACATCTGGTGTCAACCATGACTCAGAAATTCCAAGAACATCAAAATGGAAATCCTCAATGATGCCGCACAATTCGTCAAAACCAGTGTTGAGAGAGCGAAAATTGACATGTGCTACTCTAAAAGTGGATGAAGGCCTATCAATTCGTTTCCTGAGGTGTTTTGAGGAAGCACACTGTCTCTGGGGAGACCCGGAGGAATTCCAACACAAGAGCCGTTAGACGAAGTGCCTAGATCTTCCACTATCCCCTTAATACGCTTGTGGATCTTAGTGTCTTAGTGTTTAATGAAATGATAGGCATCTAAGTAATAAGCACTAAGATTTTGTGTTACATTATATTTGTATCTTAACATTTAAACATCTGAATAGATATTTTAAGGCGGGTGTTTACGGTCCTATTAATCTCGGACCGAGCTTGATTTTTACTCAGTCCGAGTTATAGGGCTTGCTCTGTCCGAGTCTACTCGGGCCAAGTTTGTTAGCCAGCTAATGCATTCAGATTGAATTGATAAACGTATCCAATGTTAAATCCTTTCAAATCAAAATTCATATCTGAGAGAATACCTCCATCCAACTAACTTGGACTGAGTTGTTTACATACAAGCTACTCGGATGCATTGTTGTTGCGATCCGAGTAGTGGGATGAGCGCATATTGTCCAAGTTCACTCGATCCGAAAAGGCTTTTTTTTATTTTTTTTTTGTAAGGGGGAATTGGTAGTCTGGGTCGCCCCACCCCACAGGAAAATCCTGTGAGGGTAATTCAGCCAGTAAATTATCTTTTTGCACGGCTACCGGAAAGGAAAGGAAGCTTCCCTTAGATTATCCCTTAGGCTCACAGCCTTTAGAAGATTAATACAAGGGAAGCAAAAGGAAAGAGGAATAGGTAGATGGAATAGGTTCGGCCAAGCTTAGACTGGGTGGGCAAAGGTATACCTTTATCCAATGGATGTTGGAACAGGTCCTCAAGGGATAAGGTGGCCCTCATATTGGCCCTCATCTTGGTCGTCAGTACACCCCCGCCCACCCTGCCGTCAAGCCCAGCCTCCCCTGATGGGGAACTGAAGTTCTTCACTGAAAGACATCTACAACACTGCCTCCAGTCGTGGCAACATCCGTTACTGTATTGGTACCTAAACTAGCAAAAGCCAGTTAGGAATCCACTGGAGGGTCCCGAGACCCTTAGGTTCATTCACATCCCATTTCAATATGTTTGCTAGACTACTTGGCTTTAAAGACATAGACTTACTACTTCTTTTATTATTTAAGTACCTTTAAGTTTGACCATGGCTTGACCCATAATTTTTTATTATTGAATGTCCATTAAACAAGTAAACAAACACTGTTGCTTCACGCTGTAATCTACGGATGTGTGTACTCTAGAATGGAAATAATGGTAGGATGATGTGCATGAAGTGGGGTTAACGCTGAAATTACATGATATTTAAATTTAGTTTAAAAATTAATTTGTATAGGCAAATTTTTAACGTTTGACATAAAGTTAAAATTAAACAGCTTAATTACATTAATTAAGTTAAAATTAAACAGCTTTGAACATTCATTAGAAACTATGAACTCAATTTTTAAAATATCCTTAAATTGCTCATTTTAGTTTCAGGTCAAAACAAAGCTACAGTAAATGCAGATTTTAATGATCAATGTTTTTAGATTTGCAGGTAGTGTCAGTGTCCATCACTGCAGTAAATGTAGTACTACAAAGTTCAAAAAGTTCTGGTTTGAATCGTTGATTAACATCAAATTATCCCAAAATTAATTGGTTTAAAACATAATTTAATGGTTTCAAAACCCAATAGGAGAAACCCAACCAATAGAGCTTGCGCAAAGACTGGCATTATTTCGGGAGTTTGTACTCTACAATGTCATTTTTCAATGCGGGGGGAGTTACTTGGATTATGACGGTTGAATAATCGTAGGGAGGGGGGTCCAAAAATGGCCAAAAAGCGATGACGTTATTTATGGACGGCCCCTAGTAACAAAGAACATCACGATTTACTCAGAATCTCCGCATAGTTTGAAATTTAAAAATACCGGATTGTGAAAAATATAAACGTTTGTATTGCAAAAGTAACGGAAAAGTAGCATCAAATTCCGCTACTCGCTACTCAATATAGTAGTGGCGCTATTGCCTTCGCTACTGTAGTGCCGCTACTTGTAGCACGCTACTCCCCAACTCCGCTGTCTATGAGACCTAAGTCAAGTTTGTTGGGGAAAAAATTGGAGGACCCTTAACCCCAGTCTTGGTTACATTAAATTAATTAAACTGTGGGTCCCTAAGTTGTCATTGGCTGTTGGCTATTAAATAACTGTATTGTCCAAGGAGCATGTCACCCTTGGTCAGTAACAAGACTACAAGATCGTGCCACATCCTACACTCATCTGTCATTCATTCTTGGCTTAAAATCTACCTGGGTGGGTCGCCGTTTCAAGAATTATATAATGTATAAATTCCCCAAAATTTGGGGTTTTGGGCAAAAAATGGTAAACTCTGAATGTAAATTAAATATAAATTTTATTAGGGAAAATAAAAATACAAAAATTTTTAGTTCTTTTAGAAAGTCATAGCTTAAAAATATCTAATTTATGAACAAATACCCCCAATGCAGCAGACCTGCATACTCAGCAAATTTTATATACTTAAATGAATCATTTAGACAGAGCCTTCTCGTGCTTAGGTCTTATCATGAGACATACAGTACTAGCTTCTTCTCTAAAGGGGAAATTAGCTAAAATGTGAATTCACTAAATGCAGTACATTGTCTGAAGGGTAGTTTGTACTCTAATGGCCGAAATTATCATTCTATTTACTTTAAATTTGGTGGAGACATAATATACTATGACAGTGGCGGCCGGCCCATAAGGACTCTCGGACGCCGCCCCCCCCAGAAGATTTTCAAACATATTGAATTAAATTAGTTTACATATGTATCCGATAAATGTGTAAAAACTACTAATTTTCATTACACTGATCATTAATAATTAATTCATTTTAACTATATGCATAGAAATATGTTGCGAAAGTATTTAGGTATCATCTGCTATTGCGCGTACTATATCCCGCGGACGCTAGCCGAAGCGTCCCAATCCTAACGCATGCTATCTTATGGCAAATCGAGCAGTCACTGGTGAGGGTGCTCTGATGTCACTACCATGTTTTGATATAGGGCGGATCGGGCAGAGTCCGAAGATGCGCGTGCACATCAGCAATCAGTGCAGCCACCACAATCTCTTTAGGGCAATAAGAAACTGAACCTTTGCTGCCGTTATGATTGCACGATTCATGTTGGCTCACCTGTTGTTTGCTCGTTTTAGTAACCATAGCAACCAAACTCTCTAACCTCCAAACCGTAACGTAACCTAAACGATGGGAGCTGAAGTGAGGTTATTTATTTACATTCTGTGTTTCATGTATCTATTTTACTCCAATGAGACGGTAATCAGGGATGGTGACAAGTGATTAATATTATTTTAATAGTGAATCCAGAGGATATTGGTAATATTACAGACCATGAAATGTGAATAGCAATCGAAGGTAGGTGAAATACACAAAATCCGTAATACTCTTTTGGTAGTTAGTAGTAAGTGAGTCCTCCTGTTCATTTAACCCACCAGCCGCCACTGTACTATGATCTGATTGGCCAGAAATGAATCGAACTGATGGGGCCATAAAGCCCCAAATTTGGATTTTTAGGTCTAAAGTAGACAATTTAAGCCCTCAAACTGAAATTTGCTCCATCATGTCAGCGAGCTCCGAGTACTCGTTTTATATATGAAAGCCAAAAACGGTTGACAGACCTTCTCACTAATCAAAATTTCTCAAAAACTATGAGGCTTAGGGCCATGAAACTTGACGCAAATATGCTTTAAAGGCTCTAGGTGCATACTAAGAAATGATTTTTAATTATTTTTCTCTCTCAAAAGCCTAAAATAGAGTAAGTCATGAAATTCAAAATGGGGACCACATTTAGTTTCCAAAGCTTATTTCTACAAAAAATATTTGGGCAATGACACTAGGCACAAATACTCTTTACAGGCTCCATATGCATACTGAGAAAGGATTTTAAAATATTTTCTCCCAAAATGCTAACATTATAAAATTCAAAATGTTGGCTTTTTTAGATTGAAAGCTTGTAATGAAAACATTGAAAACTATGGATGGACAGTGGGTGGACAGTGAGCCACCACGGTATCACAGTTTGAGAATTGTTTTGTAGATTTGGTTTGATAAAAAAAATTTGTTGTCTTGCATCCGACATACTAATTGCAAATATTTTTCAAAACTAAAAGCTGTTATGACCCATAATATCAGGCTATTTTATGTTCTGATTAAAATGCCAAAATCTGTATTTGAGAATTTTCATCCATCTCATTATAGACCTGGTCCATACTGTCATCCTCCGTATTTCATTTTATTAATATTTTACATTGGCAATAACACGTGAAACACCAGTGCGTCCAAATCTTCGATTGTAGACTTATTTATGCTTTACCCTGGCCGATTCGCAGTGCGTCTGGCAAGGAAACTGTACAAATCGAATTGAGCGTTAGTAAGCGGACGATGATTCCGGGCAAACTGCGCAGTCCCGGCCTTGAGGAAAACTGAACGGAATCCATGTGTTTGATCGACTTGGCGAATAACCGACTGAGGTTCTCCATCGCGAAATGATCTCTTACTCCTAGATGCTAGTACAGGGCGTTTGACTGACAGGCCCTCTCATCACTGAGTAAACCCACACTCATAGACGATAGTAACAGCCCAGCGTAGAAAACCGCTTGACTGATCAGAACACACCAGCCACTTGACACCATCGTCAAACGCTCTTGGTTGTTGTTTAATTTATTCATTCACCATTACCCAGATGATAAATGAATTCACTCATGACATTGATGTTGCTACTGTTATTGGGTGGTTGGGTGGATGTATGTAAACCGAGCTTGAGACAACACCAATAGATTTACATGAAATTTGGCAAGTAGGTATTAAACCATAATATCTCCAGGCTTTTTTTTTCTTTTTTTAATTTTTGATTTTTAAGGGTATTTACCCCATAAAAACGAAAAAAATCCAAATTCCTCAAAAACGGCTGTAGCAATTTTGATAAAAAATTCATGGTTAGTGCTTAAAATGACAAACAAAATTACACCTCTCGCATGTCTGTAAAAATTCAGGTTCAGAAATTATGGGGATTTAAGTGTTAAAAAATTCAAATTTTTCAATTTACTTAATATTATAATAACTAATCGAAATATTCTTGAACCATCAAATTTGCTTTGGAACAATAAATAATCCTGTATTCTGAATTATTAGTCCACGTCATCTGATTGTTTAGTCAATTGTTATTTTTGTTTTGTGGTAAACACAATACACCAAACAAAAATATCAATGTTATTTTTTTTGGCAAATATTTAAATACTGATGTCTCCGCTTATTACAAACCAATTTTAATACAATTTGGTATATATTTGTGAGATAATTGTGAATTTGTTTTATAGGTTCATTACATAGGTTTTCTTGCTTTGAATGGCTTTAAGGGAGAAAGTATGTGTCAGTTTGCTGATACCGTTTATTAATGATATATTTGAAGTGAAGAAGATTAAATTTGAAGAAGGAAAATTGAAATTCTAGAGTCTACAATGAATTTACATTTTGTAAAAAACTATGTATGAAATTATCGGAGTGCAGATTACTTTTTCAGCATTCTAAGTAGTAAATTAACAGAATTCCCAAATTTAATAATTTTAGGAAGGTTGAAGTGGTTGGATGGGGTTTGTTAAAAATTGACTATTTCTTCCATCCATTTTGGCCTCTAGCGCACTATTGATCTGATTTTCAATGTGGGTGTTTGGTCTAAAATGTACAATTTAAGCAAAAAAATTGAAGTTTGTTTCCTCATGGTAGCGTGCTGCATTGGTACTCGTTATAAATTATATTACTAAGCTATTTCCTTTACTTTTAAAATAAGATAAATTTTGTTTGTAAATAAATTACCTGACCTACCTAATGATATGTCTAAATTTTACAGGTAAGAGACACCGATCCATTGCCGAAACAAATTTGTAGAACTTGCTTTGACAAGCTTATTCTTTGTTTTGAGATGGCAGAAACTTCATTGAAGGCAGAATCTAAGCTTCAAGATATGATCACCAGGAAACAATTTAGGTAATTTAATCTTAAAATAAGTACTTTTTGGTCATATATTTTACAGGGTGAGGCAGACTACTCGCACCTCTCATAATGGGAAAATGGTTTAACCTAGAAATGCCAAATAAAATTACTCCCACTGATTTGCCAATTAAGAACAAGTGGTGTAGGTACGGGGGGGATAAGGGGGATATATCCCCCCCCCCTTGGCCCTGTAGTATGAAAAAAATAATTATCCTCAAAAAAAAAGTTAGGCTACGACTTTTAAGTAGGAAGTAATTCTTTCACCGCATCAAGAAATAAAAATTCTTTGTAAAATATATTAATAAAGTTACTATATTGTTATTATTTATTTAGTAGTTGAAAAACTGCCAAATGTTATCTTTGATGTATTTGCGCGCCAAACGCACGCGGCAAGATCGGTGACAAGAGGCTTAAAAATACAATACAGTATTTTGGAATATTGGTGGTAGCAGCGAATGCGTAACTGAAAGTGAACTGTTACTGAATCAGAATCAAAGCAAAATTTCGCATTTACATACTGTTCCTTAGTCACTGATGGTCCCCGATGAGCAAATACACTGTTATGAAAGACAGACGATAAATCAGTCTGAAACAGCAACTGAAAACGTGCCATTCACAGCCGAATAGGTATTAGATTAAAATTCACCGCCTATAATATTATATCTTAAAGACAAATTATAATGTTGTTCATTTTGTCCTGAATGTGTTTAGTCCTATATATCAGAAAAATGCCATTTTGAACAATTATTTATATTTATCAAAATGAGTGAACCTGTAGGCTATACAGGCCTATATTATTTCTCGTTGGAACTGAAGTAGCCGATAAAAATACTAGATTCACCTACTACCTATATTCCCTCTAACAGCCAACACCGGAACTAATGCACCTGCGCACCTGATCTGACTTTGACTTATAACTCGGTCAGTTGGTTCTGTGACATTGCTTAATTCGCAGCAACGCGACGCGACGTGATTACATACGTTGTGATGTCGAAACAGTGCAAACTGACGGGGAAAAACGACGCTCCAAAACGAAAAAGTGAGAGTGAAGGTGATACTAGTGGCCTGAAAAAACTGCTTCGGCAATGACTCGTGCCCGACTACCACCGCCCCCTGCTTAGATGAGCCTGCCACCTAGCAGAGAATGGAGTGAAATGGACTGATGAGATGGACTATTATGGGACACCCGGTATATACCTGTTTATATAATATAATAAGAAGTAAGATCGGATAAATGTATAGGCTATTTAAAGAATTTCCTTTGTGCTAAAATTATCTCCAAGTTAGGCTTATATCAAAATATAAATTTAATCAGCCCATTTTTTTTGAATTGATAAATTATCAATAGGGCATGGGATAAAATATTTAGGCCTATATTAACAATGGACAAAATAAAATAAATAACAAAATACATTCACAATAAAATAATAATAAATATTCAACAACAATGGGACATTTATTTGACTTGAATTCAGCAAAGGGTAAACGGAAATAACACATTTAATAATTTATGGTAATCTATATGGTCTATAAAACAGAATTTAGTTCTGGTGTAGGCCGAATTAGAATTTAGAACAAAATGCCGAAATATGTCTATAGACCAAAGATCTTTATTTAACCGTAACCTTAACCTACCATATCACAGATCAATACAAATATCATTTACATATTCTACACAAAATAAAATCACAATTAAGACTCCAACACATATTATGTATACATGGAAACAGCATTAAAATAATTACTTCCATAGAAGGCCTTGAGCAAAATTACACACACGGCTCAGTCTTCATCAATCAATTGATAACAAAGGTTACATACCTTATGACCATCTTCAGTTCATGTGTAGAAACAGTGCTTGATTTGTAAAAATTGAGATACCAGAACTGTAATTAGCCAATTTGTACACAACCCCCCCCCTCCTTCATCATTCTTCCCCTCAAAAAAGTATTATTTGTCTACGTGAATAATTAGGTCGATTTAAAAAGTAACATTTTATCCAACTTAAATTTTTTAACAAGTAAATTAAAAACCAACAAAGCATTATTTTACTAAAAAATAAATTTACTAAAGAAATTCTAGATTTTTATGACACCCTGTGCGAGTATTCAGGTCTTTTTAGCGTTTTAAACATTTGGCTTAGCTCAAGATGAGATAAAAGAGCTCTAATTATTGGCGGAAACTCCGCGCGTAAATTTCCGTACATTTTAAGCGATCGTTATTTTCGGTAAGATTAATCCGGTCGAGTACACGCGACCGTCTCTTCCGACAAATACTCCGGCCGGTTACACATGATTCTTTCTAATAGCGAATTCTTCGGCCGAACATACGCGATCGTCTTTAGTGGCAAATTCTGCGGCCGATTGCAAGCGATTTTCTTGTGCGGCAAATTCTCCGGCCGATCATAAGCGATCGTCTTTTGCGGCAAATTCTCTGACCGATTACACGCGATTGTCTTGTGCGGCAAAGTGTCCGGCCTATTACACTCGATCCTCTGACGTTGAAAATTCTCCGGCGGATTGTATGCGATTGCATTTTGTGGCAAATTACCCATCCGATTACACGCGATCGTCTTTTGCAAAAAATACTCCGGCCGATTACACACGATCGACTCTTGCGGCAGAAAGAGGTCCCGGAACGCCGTTCCACCGCAAATCAAGCACTGTGTAGAAATAATGTCTACTTAAGTTTCGAAATATAAAATTAAATGTCATTTTCAAGACTTGAACAAGAACTTTTTCTCAATAGTCGTCATATGTTAAAAAACGAACACAACACTGAAATTGTACATAATTTTAAAACGTTTTTAAAAATAGTTACAACACATACATAGCTGGCCGGCATGAGAATAAGATCCAGACTGTCCAGTGCAGGTTTGATGTTCACCTCTACCCTACTCCCCAGGGGTGAATTTACATATGGGCTTAAAGGGCTATAGCCCAGGGCGGCAGAATTCAGGGGGGGCGGCAAATTAGAGAGGGAAGTCACAACCCCCCTGAAATTGTAGAAATAGCCTTGCATAGGGCCCGGATCAGGTAAAAACGGGGTCAAAAAGCACACGCGGGAGTAAAAAAAAAGGTCACCACTTTAGTTGAGCCGGAAGTCCTACCGCCGACCCTACTCCCCCTGTTTAGCCCAGGGGCGGCAAATTTCCAAATCCGCCTCTGCTACTCCCATCTGACCTTGAACGTTATTATCACTGGTTTGGTTTTCTTTGTATGGCCAGTTCCTCAATTCTGTTAAATAATATGTTGGAAGAAAACTTTAATTTTTCATTAAGAATATCGTTTGGAGAATTTGTTGTAGCTTTATAGATTTCTAAGTTTTCTGAGGTGTCCATCATTCGGCCTTTCTGGCATAAATGCAAAATTTCCAGATTGTTTTCAAGACTGTCTATGTTGTGATTTGATGATACAAGGTGTTCAGGAAATTTTTTGGTAGGTTTTTGTACTTCTTGGTGGATGTTCTCCAAACCTAGTTTTAAACCTATGACCTGTCTGGCCAACATACATTTTTTCACAATCTGAACATTTTAATTTATAAATTCCAGTTCTATTGAATTTTTCATCAGCAGTTTTGTTCAGAGAATGGTTATGGTTTTTATTTCAGAGTTTTCCTATTTTATTTGAGGTTTTAGATGCCAAGTTGACGTTTTGTTTTTTTCAACTCCTTTGTTAAAGTGAAATGTAGTTTTTCCCCATATATTCTATTGATACGAAAGATTGTTTTGGTTCAGTGCTATAGTTAACGTTACTTTTAATTTCTTTTTGTTTTAGCGAATTTCCCCTATAGGGAAGAAGCTATTACCGTAGGTCTCATGGTAGGACCTAAGCCCGAGACTATGATAACTTTTCGTTTTGGGGCCACCAGAAGCAAAAAACAACATTCGTTCGAATTTTTATATATATATATATTTGTCTGTTAGCAAGATAGCGGCCGTAAAAATGGTCCAATCTTAATGAAAATTGGTACAGACGTGTTAAGTGGTAATCACTCGGACGAGTTTGTGAACCAGCCCGATCGGACCACCGGAAGGGGGGGGAAAGGGGGATAAACCCCCCAAAAATTTGTTTTTTGAGTTTTTTACATAGGAAAATAAAATTTATCGAATTTTTGATGGCACCATTGAATTTAGCTCAATAAAACAAACAATGTAGTATCTTGAATCACTGCTCTATGTCCATTGGTTACCGAGATACTGAATGTGGTAAACATAGTACGTTGTCCCAATGTTAACCTTAAGGGAAATAAATAAAACTAGTGGCTTGAAGGGGCTAAAAGCCCCTAAAAAGGGAAAATTAAAACAATCCTAGTTTACTATAGTACAAAATTCCTTCATAGCAAACTGAATCTGCTGATATTGATAAGTAGCCTACCACATGGTTTTCAATCAAGTATCAGCATCACATGTTTTATGTAAATAAAGCAGACGTTTTTCGATCCCAATGCATTTTAAATGGCAGATATTTTACGTTATTTCTCGTTTTCTGGCGAATTTCAAGAAATTTAATTATTTTTCCCGCCATCACGGAATAGAGACCTTTAATTTGAGCCCTCTCCCATCTTTCTACGATTTGCCAGGCGTCTACAATTTTGACGCAAAGAATCGCCTTACGAAATTAAATATATGATTCTACATCTCTGTTATTTCTCAACATATCTTGATAAAACTTGGTAAATAGATTCTTCTAGCTCAGATCTACGAAATATTGAATTAAAACCATCTAGTTTTAATATACCTGTAGCAGCAAACCTGCATACTCACTCCCCATGTTATTCTTATGGAGCTTACCAAAACATGTCAAATCTCGCTATGGTGGATTGAAATATGTCGTTTTGCATTTGAAATTCGCTGAGCATGCAGGTCTGCTGCAACGGGGGTATTTTGAAACTAATCTGTCGATTATTTTACTTGAATAACCATTTTTAGAGGCAATATATTTAATTATTTCTAATTCTTTATTGTATTCTTCTTGTGAGGGAGACATTTTTATCAATCTATTAACAAGGCTATTATAGGCTGCCATTTTTTTAGATATAGGATGATACAATGCCCAATGTATAGTATGGTCTGTGGCAGTGGGTTGAGCATACACATACATCCACATCCACACACACACAAACCCACTGCCACAGACCATACTATACATTCCACATCGTATCATCCTATGTCTCAAATAAACGGTATCAGCAAACTGACACATACTTTCTCCATTAAAGCAAGAAAATCTACAGTAAAATAAATTCACAACTATTCCACAAATCCATATCAAATTTTATCAAGATCGGTTAGCAATTTACAAAGATATCGGTTTTTGAATAGTTGCCATAAGAATAACGTTAGACAACGTACTGCGTTTACCGCCAAACTAAAATATCAATTAACTTTGCAACCAGTAGACGTAGACTAATAATTAAAAATACTGGCTACTTTATTTTTTCAAGCAAAATTTAAAGGTTGCAAGGTATTTTCTACATATGGTACAAATTTTGTGAAATTTAAAAATATGAATTTTTTAATACCTAAATCCTCATAACTTTTGAACCTGAATTTTTACAGACAAGCGGGTGGTGTCATTTTGTTTGTCATCTTAGCACTAAAAACCACAAAATTTTTATCATAATCATTGGAGCCGTTTTTGAGAAAGGGCATAGCCGGATAAGATAGTCAAAATGGCCCCAGTGGAATTTCATAGTGAAAAAATTTCAGGATGTTTCTCATCCCAAAAAATAAAGATCCCCCAGTTTTTAGGTCAAAATGTGCAAAAGTACCCTCAAAATTAAATAAAACGTAAATATATGTGTTTTCTTCATAACTTCCTTATTAGTTGACGAAAAATTGTTTTCTTTTTTTTTTAAAGAAAGGTAATTTGAAGCCCTACAACATTATGTGAGCAAAAGAATTTTTAGGAAAAAACTGTAATTTTGAGAAACGTTTCTTATTTTAAAAAATTCATAAAAACATAACAAAAAATATGGATTCCTTGAAAAAAATAAATAAGGTGCTGAAACTGTTTTTCTATGACTATGACAATTTTCAGATTTTTAAAATTGGTAGAACACATTACAAAAAAATAAAATCTGATATTTTGCTTGTTTTTGGTCGCTTTTTCTCATTTTTTCTTACATCTATATTTCTTACGCAGTAGTTTACTTCTTTAGTGACCTAAATATACAAAAAAAAATGTTTAAAATAATAAGTTCAGAGAGTCGCGTCTGTAATACAACATAGGGTGTAAATTAATTAAATGTGTATTGCCAATAGTCTTACAGGTCACCTTGTAACTTACCCCTTTCTAATCACAATCTGTGCAGCAGACCTGCTCACTTAGCAAACAAATTCTTAAATTATTAATTAAGACAAAGCCTCGCCTCAAATAAATGTATTTAAAATAAATAGATAGAGCAACTAAAATATTTAACAAACATGTAACAAAATACACTTATGTATTTTTTTATTTTAAATTGTAAGAGGCTTGAATTTTCAAGCCTCTTACAATTTGGAGTGGTCTTGTAACTATAAAAAAGTCAGTGATCATTGAGAGAATAGGCAATGTTACCGAACTACGTCTTAGTGTCATAATCTAAAGGCAAGCCCTTTATTCATATTGGACAAAAGTGGATTAGATCTTTAGAAAAGTATGTGTATTTTATTTGTAATTTATTGATTATTTGTTGAAGTCTATTCAATTGTTCCCAAGACAGTTTTGCAATTTTGAGGTAAGTACCTTGAAAGTTTATTTTCTATTTGTTAATACATCCATAGACAAATTAAATTTTTTATATTACTTTTTTATAATTGTCAAATCTAAATGATAAGCCATAAAACTAATTTATTGCTGGTATTTAATTCTATAGAATCCAAAACATTTAAAATGTAGTTAGCACAATAAGTATTAATTTTTAAAACTTTAATACCCAATACCAATATCTGACACAGACTTAAAGAAAATTCTCATATATTTCCTCCACTTGACGATTGTTAAAATTGATGACACTTGTCATAATGAAAATTTGTCAAGGCTGTTCTGAGTAAATAAACGTAAAAAATGAAACCTTTATTCCCATAACAAATCCATTCTTATAAGCAAGTAACTACAGCCAGCAAGCGAACTGTTTTGTCACTTGGCGATGAATAATATTTTATTTGAAATCCCATAACTACTAGAATAATGTTTTAACATATTTCAGTTGGGTACGGAACTAAAAATGAAACCCTTTATATATATACTATTAGGGTCAATTTTATTAACTTTATAAGCTGATTTTACTTTCAGCTTTTTCACCGATGTTTTGTTGGTCATTATTTTGAATTGTAAATTATACCTTGTCTGACAAAAGAATTTAGGACAAAGCCTTTTGTATTGACCTGCTGATTGTAGTAGATTTAATAAAAATAATTTTGATTAGATAAACTTCATAATTATTACACTGAGTAATGAAAAATCATCACCTTTGTCAAAGTAATAAAGGTAACAGCTGATTTAAGGTCTCTAAATCGACGGTAAAATCGGCCTTTTCGAGCACCTTGAAATGTAGAACTGAAAAAAGCAGGTGGTGGTTTTTTTTGGTTCTCTAACCTCAAGGATTAAATAATTAATACTTCATCGTCGTGGAGGTACAATTGTTTTTCCAAGCTTGGCTTCACCTTACTTGTTAAACACAATTGCGTACGGTACCCAAAACCCATACTTTTGTTTCTAGTAATGAAAACTACTGTTTTATTCCCGTGTAAATACGTATTACTTTTAAAATATTATAAAACCACGTCCACATGTTGGTTTAGTGCCCTTGCCGCTGTACTCGATCAAGCGACTCGAGTCTTGGTTAACTATTAATGGTTATATAAGCGTCTCGGACGACCAATTCTTATAACAATATGTGAATATTCCTTAACTAATGAATAATAACCATCGCTTACATGTAAGCTCGCCCTGACAAAACAAGAGACAAATATGACTTGTATCGCAATAGCGGAGATACCCTTATTCATCGACAATCTGTGGAGGCTCCTCATATTAGTATCTAGAGGCTGCATTTAAATGCAGCCTGAATCAGTTTGAATGCAGCAATTCAAACAGGTATGAACTAAATCCTTGCTAAGAAAACAGTTAAGCCTACAATTATTGGCATGCAATTGTATTTCTTTTTTAACTTGTAACATCATTTTAGGTGTTTTTACCACCGTCATTAATTAAAACTCAATTAATCAAAGCTATAGGAAAATTGAGAAAACTTCAATGACTAAAACATGAATTTCTTCGTTGTCTGAGAATTTGACGATTTTCATTATTTTAAAAGAAATGAATTTTTGTTCATATTTCCCATGCATTTTACGTTGCTGATTTTTACTTGCGTAACATTTAAAAAAAGAGAAAAAGTACAAACAAAGTCCCTGTTACATTAATTCTGAATAAGGTAAAAATGATGTTTGTAATTATTTACTACAAATTACTTACTAAATAATTTTACTCCGGTGATTGCTGAAGACAGCGATGAAGATTAAGAATAATTAAATAAAGAAAGAAATGTTTTTAGAGAACTGAATGTAATAACCTGTAAGTAAAAGTGTTGTCGTTTGATTTTTATCTATTTTATTTTTACCCTAAAATAATATTTTGTATCGTTATCAAGCACCAGATAAGACGCCAGTCATCAGTATGAGGTATTTTTAGGAAGCAGCATAGTTGCATTTATTAACCAACTGACAAAAAGGAGACATACAATTTAACAATTAAGATCTGTTAAAATACAAAGGGACAAATATTTAGGTATTTTGTAACATATTAATTCAACAGCTTTAAGTAGCATTGCCTGCATTTCAAACAGATTCATGTAAAAGGGTAGGCCTACAATACCTGCAACATTTTTATACACAAAATCAAATGAATATAATTATTAAAGCAAATCAAATTAAGACTTAAGTTTAAAAAAAAAATTAAACTTATTATTTTCATACGTTACTACATAGATAACTCTATAGGTCGTAATATATAAAAAAAGCTAATAGAAAATTGGCAAAATGTGCCTAAAATTTTTTTTATTTTTTTTTACTTGTTTCACTTAAAAAAATAAAAAATCATGGTAGTAAATAAATTATTTTTATTTTTATTTTAGCAGCTTACCAAAAATTTTAGCAACAGTAGGTATTTTCCCAGGAATGTATATTTTTTCCCGTGCTGTGAGAGTTATAAGTTAGGGCGTCATGTAAGACTATTGGCAATACATATTTAATTAATTTACATCCTATGTTGTATTACAGACGCGACTCTCTGAACTTATTACTTTAAACATTTTTTTTGTATATTTAGGTCACTAAAGAAGTAAACTACTGCGAAAGAAATATAGATGTAAGAAAAATGAGAAAAAGCGGCCAAAAACAAGCAAAATATCAGATTTTATTTTTTTGTAATGTGTTCTACCAATTTTAAAAATCTGAAAATTGTCATAGTCATAGAAAAACAGTTTCAGCACCATATTTATTTTTTTCAAGGAATCCATATTTTTTGTTATGTTTTTATGAATTTTTTAAAATAAGAAACGTTTCTCAAAATTACAGTTTTTTCCTAAAAATTCTTTTGCTCACATAATGTTGTAGGGCTTAAAATTACCTTTCTTTAAAAAAAAGAAAACAATTTTTCATCAACTAATAAGGAAGTTATGAAGAAAACACGTATATTTACGTTTTATTTAATTTTGAGGGTACTTTTGCACATTTTGACCTAAAAACTGGGGGGTCTTCATTTTTTGGGATGAGAAACATCCTGAAATTTTTTCACTATGAAATTCCACTGGGGCCATTTTGACTATCTTATCCGGCTATGCCCTTTGGATTTTTGTTGTTTTTTTATGGGTTTTATGGGGTAAATACCCTTAAAAATAAAAAATTAAAGAAAATTAAAAAAACGCCTGGATATATCATGTTTTATACCTGCATGCCAAATTTAATGAAAATCGGACCACCGGCGTCGTCTCTAGCTTTGTTTACATACATCCCCACACACGCACACGCACACGCACACACACACGGACGTACAGACACCACTCCGAAAAACACTTTTTTGGATTCAGGGAGCACTAAAATGAATATATCCACTAAAAACTCAAATTCGAAAATTTTGACGAAAACAATACTTTCTTCATATACAATGTATAGGGGGGGGGGGGGAAGTGAAAATGGCAGCCTTTAATAGCCTTGTTAATAGATTGATAAAAATGCCTCTCTCACAAGAAGAATACAATAAAGAATTAGAAATAATTAAATATATTGCCTCTAAAAATGGTTATTCAAGTAAAATGATCGACAGATTAGTTTCAAAAAACAGAAATAAAAATAAAAAAGTAACGTTAACTATAGCACTGAACCAAAACAATTTTTCGTATCAATAGAATATGGGGAAAAACTACATTTCACTCTAAAAAAGGAGTTGAAAAAACAAAACGTCACCTTGGCATCCAAAACCTCAAATAAATTAGGAAAACTTTAAAATAAAAACCATAGACAATCTCCGAACAAAACCTCTGATGAAAATTCAATAGAACTGGAATTTATAAATTAAAATGTTTAGACTATGAAAAAATGTATGTTGGCCAAGACAGGTCGTAGTTTTAAAACTAGGTTTAGAGAACATCTACCAAAAAGTACAAAAACCTGCCAAAAGTCACAATTTGCTGAACACCTTGTATCATCAAATCACAACATAGACAATCTTGAAAACAATCTGGAATTAACGAATTTCCCCTATAGGGAAGAAGCTATTACCGTAGTACTCATGGTAAGACCTAGGCCCCAGACCATGATAACTGGTTTTGCCCCCAGAAGCAAAAAACACCATTCGTTCGAATTTATATATATATGTCTGTTAACACGATAGCGGCCGTAAATATGGTCCGAGCTTCATGAAATTTGGTACTGACGTTTAAAGTGGTAATCACTCGGATGAGTTCGTGAACCAGCCAGATCGGACCATGAAAAGGGGGGGGGGGGGTAAAGGGGGATAAACCCCCCAAAATGGTTTTTTTGAGTTTTTACATAGAAAAATAAAATTTATCCAATTTTTATTGACACCATTGAATTCAGCTCAAAGAAACAAACAATTAACAATTTAGTATCTTAAATCGCTGCTCTATGTCTATTGGTTACTGAGATATTGAAAGTGTTCACAGTACATTGTCTCAATGTTAACCTTGTGGGAAATAAGTAAAATTCTATATCTTGCTTATTTCTCAACATATCTTGATAAAACTTGGTTTGTGGCTTCATCTAGATGAGATCTAATGTTTAATAGTCTAAACCCCTCGATATTTACATTCTCGTGGCAGCAAACCTGCATACTCATTCCCCATGTTATTCTTATGGAGCTTACAAAAACATGTCAAATCTCGCTATGATGGCTTGAACTATGTTCTTTTGCATTTGAAATCCGCTGAGTATGCAGGTCTGCTGCAACGGGGGTATTTTGCATTTATGCTAGAAAGGCCGAATGATGGACACCTTAGAAAACTTAAAAATTTATAAAGCTACAAAAAATTCTCCAAACGATATCCTTAATGAAAAATTAAAATTTTCCTCCAACATATTATTTGACAGAATTGAGGAACTGGCCATACAAAGAAAACCAAACAACAGTGATAAAAACGTTCAAGGTCAGATGGGAGTAGGGTAGAGGTGAACATCAAACTTGCACTGGACAGTCTGGATCTTGTTCTCATGCCGGCCGGCTATGTATATGTTGTAACTATTTTTAAAAACATTTTTAAATTATGTACAATTTCATTGTTTTGTACAGTTTTTTAACATATGACGACCAATGAGAAAAATTTCTCGTACAAGTCTTGAAAATAACATTTTATATGTTGAAACTTAAGTAGACATTATTTCTACACATGAATTGAAGACGGTCATAAGGTACATAACCTTTTTCATCAATTGATTACATCAATTCAGGTGGCGATAGCCATGAATAAAAAAACCAACTCTCTCGGGACGCCCATTTGTCCCTTTTTGGCGTTATTGGTGAGAAAAATATTTAAAAAATATGACGTTTTAGTTAAAAAAAACTTTTAAATAATTTGTTTTGTTCTTTCGTGGTTTCATAGTAACTTAAAATGATTCCAAGAAATGTTATTTACATTAAAATATCTTTATAATAATTTCCTGCAATTTTTCAGCCATTTTCGGCCTTGCTTGTACACAATCCGATGATCCGTAATCCGTCGGTCGTTTCCAACGTTGCTCGTGCACGATCGCATGATCGGGTGATGCTTGTATTTTTCCATTTAGTGTTATACAGATGTGTTAAACTATTATTTCACTATTTAGTTTTGATTTATGTTCATAGATCCTTCATGTGTCAGAGTATTCTACCATAATGTATCATCTAATTAATTAATTTCTGTGTATTTGCCGTTTTATTAATAAATTTATGATTTTTTCGTTCTTTGATAAAAAAATATTATTATGCATGAATTAATTTTGACTATCATTTTTATAGCAACATATAAATATTTATAATAGCTTCCATATAAATATATTTTGCTAATTTATTTATGAATACACAAATGTTCAATGTAGGATATTGCCATCTTATTTCCTACTGGTTTAAAATAGTCAAGAATTAAAAATGGTTAAGATGACCTAGAGTATTGCACAAATTTGCAATCTAAAAGTGTCTAAAAATCCACCAAAATGCCCCTAGTTTTTCAAAGTTTTCCGGGAAAGGACCTCCGGACCCCCTTTTTTTGTGGGGGGCATTCAATACCCCCACACCCCCTGGAGGTCGGAGTCCCGTTTTGGCTGTTCCAAAATCTGGTCACCTAAGGCATAGGGGAAAATATCAGAATTGTTAACTGTTGCATAAGTGTCATCTCCGAAGAAGTTAGTGGTTCCTTTCTTTAGACCTTTATTACTTTTTGAAATTTCTACAATTTTTGCTGGCCAATGTCGATAGCCTCTCAGTTTTACAAAAACCATGTCTCCTTCGCAGGCAGTAGTGAGTTTGGAGCAGGTCATTTTTGTGATGTCCGATTGGAGAAGAAGAATTAATTCAGTTTTTTTAGGGAAGCTTTGGCTTGTTACTTCGGTCTTTAATAATAAAAAAAATATATATATAAATGAAGTAAATAGCAGTACAGTTTTTAGTAGAACTTTGGCTGATTGCATCAGTCTAAAAATTTAAAAATGGATTTAATTTGAGCTTTGTGTTATTGAAATTAATTTTAAGTGTTAAAGCTTACGCTTTCATCATAAAAAATGTTTGACATATAACTTTTTAATTTTTTCATGAAAAAGAATAATTACCTACCATATTTTTGTCAAATACCACTCACTTATAATAGTGAAATCCCATACTACTGGGCCTAAAACCTTGAAATTTTCTATAGACCTCAAATTTTCAATGTTAAACAATACGAAAGCTTATGAAGTTGTCGTGGCAACCTAATGAATCAAATAATATATGAATCTAAGGAAGTTTTTCTGTTTTTCCATGGGTGAAACCGTGTTGATCAGCTATTGTATTGTATAATGTATAAAAATAAATGTTATCTTCTTGACTGACGACATCCTATACTTTTCCACCTGTTTTTTGTATTAAAATCCTTGTTAATTTACCAGCAGCTTTCATTTGAGCTATTTATTTGTAAATTCAGTGAGAGGTATTTCAAGCAAGTGACATACCATCACCCAACAATAATTTAATTTTTCAAAATCAGAATTTTGATTTATGTTCTTTATTTTGAGTAGTCATTATTTGATGTTATATTTTCCAGTGCATGTAAATACTCAGTGTCTTACAGGCTTTGATTATATATACTAGCTGATAATCCCGGCTTTGCTGAGAGATTATTTTCTTCTTGTTATCTTCTCATTGTTTCTGAGCACTGCATTCTGTTAGTAACCATATTAGCTATTTCAAATGGTAACCATAGTAACTATTTGAATCACTCTCAAAATCCTTGTCATGGTTTCCTCTCGAACGATCCTGTGCCTAAGTCCTAAAACATATCAAAACTAAACCAAAGTGCTCATCATGAGATTCCAAGCTTTAATTTAACTCCAAGATCAAGTGTCTATGACATGTAGTTTTTGCTGTAGCACGAAATGGTATACCAGCACACAACTCTCTTTATATATACTGTATAAACATTTATATACTTAATACAATAAGGGTTTTCTCTGTTCCATCCCTTTCTCACGCACCCTATTGAACCGATTTTTACGATTGAGGAGTCATTTTAAAGCTTATGATCTGCAATTAAAGCACTAATGATCATTTTAAAGCACTGGCAACTGGTAATTAAAAAGGGTATTTCCTTTAGAGCTTTGACCCCCGAGCCTTTGATTTATTTCTTGAGGGCGCTTTCAATGGCACAGTGCTGACCAACTTGCTTTATGTGAATTGTAATTTATCAGCTGATTACCTTCAAACGAATTTATAACCAGTGACATTGTAAACAAAAATATATTGTCTGCAGCTAAGTGTAAACAGTAGATGAAAAACCTTGGGAAGGCATTTTAGCCAGGATATTTTTATTGATGATGAGGTATATAAATGACTCTTTGATAGAAAATGTCTAAAAGAAACATTATTATTCTATTTATTTTTATGATGATGTTTTTCTCAAATGTTTAAAGTTTTTTTTCAGCTATGAAGTAACCTTAGAACGGGAAAAGGGAATCGAATTATTCGTTATGCCTAAGAGGCGTGTTTTGAGCCCTGAAACAAATAAAAGAAGCAAAAAATACACGAGATTAGGGAGAACATAACGGAAAACATGAGATAAGGGAAAACAATTGTGATTTTCGGCAAAAAACAGATTATATCTAAGAAACAAGGACTGGAAACCTATATACTTCCAGGGACCTAAGGATTATATTAGAGCAAGAAAACATGAAAAACACTTGCGGTATCATACTGTTGTGTAATAGGTTATTTCCAGAAGACACCCAAATTCTAATACATCGTGCTGGGACGATGGACGATTTCTTTGTGTTTCCTTGGTCAAGCTCCATAATCAATTTAACATTTAATTTTCATGGGAAGAGGTTTCATAATAGTAAGTTTAAAATAACATAATATCTTTGAGTTGTTAGTGGGTTTCTCAAAAACAAGCAAAATATTAAAATGCACAGTTTGCGCATGGACCCCCAAGTATTGATAAATGAGCAAGTATTGAGTATTGAGTATTGCTGTAATTGAACAAGTTTGAGTCAATCAACGAAGAAAAGGTCTGTAGTTTTTCTGGAATTTGAGATCTGGGTCATTCCTTGCCAACTAGTTCGTAAATTGTTAACCGAGGCGAAATCGTGATTCGGATCCCACGTAAAAATGTAGGTCCCTTAGTTGCCATTGGCTGTTGGGCTATTAATTAACAGTCCTGTCTAAGGAATATGTCGGCCTTAGTCAGTAACAAGACTACAAGATCGCGCCACAATCATCCTTCACTCATCTGTCATTCATACTTGGCTTAAAATACCTACCTGGGTAGGTCGCCATTTCAACTAATGTATCTAATGTATCTAACTCAACACAGTTTTAATACATTTTGAACCTGACCATCTCAGAATTCAATTAAATTTGGCAGGGAGGTTGCCCTTATGTAGATTAATATAACGATTTTTATTAAACTATCTCATTTGGTTAGGGAGTTATGACTACATAAAATTTCCAAAATTGGTCCAAAAATGCATGTACTTTAAATCTTTAAATTTAAATTATGCCTCTTGTAGTGAAGATACATAGCTGGAAGAAGTGTCATTTTAAAGCATGTTGCATGGCCTTTAATGTGACATACAACACAATAGTCTAGGAGGAAAGTTATTATTTTTGTAACACCCCACAATTTTTTATTATTAATTTCTCAAACTGCGCCGGTTTGAAAATTTTGAAAAAAATTGAATTTACCTTTATATAAACATGTATTATAAATTTAAACTTGGGATCACAAGAAACTTGAAATTTAAACTTGGGGTTCTAATATGAAACTTTGTTCAGAAATAGGCATGCGTAAAACGATATAACATTTATACATTATTTATTTTCAGTACAACTAAAGGATTATATTAGATCTATAGTATTTGAATAAAATAAATAATAAATAAGTAAATAATAAATAAAATAAAAAATAGTATTTAAATAAATAAATAGTAAATCTACAGTATTTACAAAAACTTGTAACTTATGTAGGGCTTTCATAACACTACAAATCATTTATGTAGTCACTGTAGGCATTAACTGTTTTACTTGTCTCTAGTTCTCTGAGGTTGTAAACTCTTCCCGTTAGGGTCCCTGGATTTACTTAACACAGCACATGACTTTTAGGAAGCCGCAACACATCTTGTCTTTGGATTTACTTAACACAGCACATGACTTTTAGGAAGCCGCAACACATCTTGTCTTGAATGGAAAGAGGTGGAAGCCGATGGTGTATAAAAAAGTAACCTTGACCTCATGAATTATTTCTTCTTTCGCCAAAACAATGCCAACCACCACTTATTTTCATAAATCATGGTTACATAATTACTGATTTTCGTGATTCAAAGCTGGTCTTGTAATGCAGTTAATTTTTCAGTTAAAGAAACCAGGACACAGACTAAAATTTTTTGAGAAAAAACTATCATACATAGGAAACACGTTTTTGAAATATATTCCGAAAGATATAAAAAATGAGGTCTCCTAAAAAGTCAAAAAATGTAAAAAAACTTTCTTATAGGCAAATCTTTCTATTCATTGGAAGAACTTTCCACCACCCTATAAATTCAAATATGTTCTAGATTTAGGTGTTAGGTAGTTATTATATGTCAATGACTGTGACGCTATTTATTGTACCACATGTGCAAAAATAAATAAAGAGTTATTCAGTTCAATTCAATTCAATATTTCTTTATTCATATAATTCATATACATATATACATGAATGGTGTCAATGTTAATTATATGACTATGACTATGTGACGTTATATGTTTGGTTTGAGAACGCTTTATAAATTAATGTCTTGAATTAGAGATAAAGATCATTTGAAGCGAGTAATAGAACTTTAAAAGAAGAAACATTTTGGTTTATCAAAGGTTTTTCCTGAATTAAGGATCACTAGGGGGCCCATGCGCGAATTGCGCATTTTAATATTGTGGTTGTTAAAGAGAAACTATAACCTACAATTCAAAAACATTAATTACCTTCTTTAAATTCTCAATTATTAAAAAGTTTACCTGTTTACTTGAAATTTAAGAAGCTTAGCTGAGAAAACACATGTGCCAGTAGCCGGGATAATTACGCATTATTTGCCGGTTGGGAGCTCAAATAATACGCACGTGGTTACAAAAATCTAACTTTATTAAAACAATTTAACGGTTCAACTTCAAACTAACATGTGAGCATTAATAATTTATAATTTTAAATACAAACTTTAAATCACTAATTAAAGGCCTAATTTTGGGGGATAGAGAACGTGAACCGCGAACGTTAATTATGTCAGAAAAAAACCATGTGCTGTTTATTATAAATTGTTGTAGCGCTATCTGTTGTAGTTCCTGAAAATTATCTTAGATGCACAATATTTAGAGAATGAGACAAAATTTTTTTGATGAAGCGATTGGAATATTTATTCTTTTTCTATGGTTAGTGATTTCCAGGTTTCACCGTAAGGCCAAGACCAAGGTCATGATAATTACTTTGTTTTGAGGACTCAGTTGCCAAAAACCCCATTAATTCATTTTTATGTTTGTACCCGAGATATACATGTCTTACAGCAAGATAAATAGTGAAAGGATTTTGGCCGTTTTTGTTCTATTACAATAAAACTAATTTCTTTCCGTTATTTTTTATGGCAGAGCGATGTTTTCGGTATCTTTTTTTGGCGATAAAAGCGGCAATATTTACATACAAAATAAAGTAACAATTTATAAATAGCATAACAATGTAAAATCATCAAAGTGAAAAAAAATTAAAATCCTAAATTTTTTTAAGTTTGTTTAAAATAAACATAAAGAGAACTAATTTTACTTTGCTAATTTTTGTTAATAACTTGTCCTACATTAAATTGCAAACAAAACTGTGCAAATTGTATAATAACTAAACAATTAATTACAGTACTACAAAGCAGTCCGTCGCCTCACGTTCATTGTTGCCCACTGTCTAATAAAAAATGAACCCAGGTAAAAAATCAAATATTTCCTACGAGGCACCAACAAATTTCCTCACATCAGGTTCACGAACCCTTAATATCGTTGACTGCCCGAGTCTAGCTTTATTTAAGTAGATATAACTATGTAAATTGCAAAATAGTAATGAGCCTATATATAGGCTCATGGCATTCAACGGTAATATGGAACCTGGCTATATCTGGGCTCTTGGCGGTCAACGTAACTTTGCCCAAAGCATATACAGTAGACGCCCTCTAGTTCGGCTTCGGTTGAATCGGCCGCCGGATGGTCCGGCCGGCCATTCGTAGGAGGGGATATCTGTCATATAACTAGCCACTCTGTGGGGAAATAACCTTCGACAGGATTTATCCTGAATGTTTAGTTTCCGGCCGGAGAAGTAAACTAATTATGTCAATTTAGTTTACGGGCAAGCTTGTAATTTATGGACACACTGGACCTCAACTAAAAACGATGTTGTTATCCTTTCAATAGACGGACTGTACAGTATGATTTGATCTGGGATTTCGTTTGCGTAACAAAAGAAAAGTCACAGATTTCTTTTAATTTGTATAGGTTATGATTCAAGTAATACATGTAAAGTAATTTGATCAAAAAAATTTCTAGTGTGTTTTTACAGCGCATAATGAGTTTTTCTGTTCACTTTATATCCTCAGTACGGTATCGGTAAAAGACGTACCTATCCACGTGTGATGCAATATGACAGTTCAACATAGAGACGTCAAAATATTTTCTTTGGCAATTAAGCACTGCAAACATGTTTAAATAACATGTTTTATTGATTTTTAAGCATAGGTAATGAATTTTAATAGGGTTACTTTACATTTTGATAGTACATCCGGATAGTCCGGAAATTTTTTAGTCCAGTCGGTGGACCGGTCTCGAGGTGGCCGAACTAGAGGGCGTCTACTGTATGTAGGCTTCTGGCGATCAAAGGGTTAAGGCTCTAATATTTAACCAGTGCCACCTCATTTATTCAAATGCTCGTTGTAATTCAATCCTTTACTAAAAAAACATGACCTTAAGGAATGAAGGACTAAGAAAAAAATTACTTTTAATAATCAAAGTATTTTTTCAGCTCTCAGCAGTTGCCAGGATCGGATTTGCTGAACCCAGTGTTTGGATCTTCAGATGGTGAAGACTCACAAGATAGCAAGATATCAGAACTATTGAATACAAACAAAACAAAGTCATTATTCTGCTGCCCATTATGTACCTGCGGAAAGATGACCACAAAAAGTGGCATATATAGAGTCAATCATGAATTGTGTAAATCTGAAATCATACAAGCAAATGACAAATACAAACAAAATATTTGTTCCAAAAGAGTTTCTCAAGATGATCTCAATAACATTGAAGAGGATTCTGTAGAGAATATTTTGCCGAAAGAACCTAATACAAAAAAACTCAGTGATCAACAACAGATGTGGAGCACACAAGACTATACTCTCAACATACCTAATCTAGATATGGAGACATTGTATAATGATCCAGATGGTATTGTTGGGATGGAATTGGACTCAATTCCAGAGGATGAGTCTTGGAGTAATATTGAAACAAAGAAAGAAACAAAAATTGTTGTTAAAGGAGAAAAAGAATCCTTAGTTTGTAGGTTGTGTGGAATAGAATTTTCTGAGTTGACTGCCTTATTAGACCATTCTGAAGACCACTCTGACATAGATTGTTTTCCCTGCACTGTCTGTGAACAGTGGTTTAGTAGTAAGGCTGTACTGGATACTCATTTTGATGAAAATCATTTTGGACATAAAGAAGCTAATAACATGCACCAATGTGAATCTTGTGGTTTAGGATTTAAATCTGCCATTAGATTAGAAACCCATGTCTGTGGTTCTTCTAACACGGGTTCAAATAAGTGTCCACATTGCAATAAATCATTTAGATCAGAAGCTAGATTGGAGTTTCATCAAAGATTTCATGAGGGGGCAAAACCTGGATATTGTGAAATATGCCAAAAAACATTTCCAGACGAACTGAAACTTTACAAACATACAATGTACTTGCATTCCTCAAATAAAGGTCATTGTTGTGAGGAGTGCGGCAAAGTTTTCAGATCTAATAGCTCACTCAGATACCACCAGAGATCACACCAAGGTGAAGAAATCATGAAACCCTATCCCTGTGAATACTGTGGAAAATGTTTCATTCGGAAAAGCATGTTGAGGAATCACTTTATGAATACTCATAAAGACAAAACTCAAGAAGGGACATGTTTTACCTGTAAGCTTTGCTTTGAAGCTTTCCCTAGCACAGATCATGCTGTAAACCACATGGACATAATGCACATTCCAGAATGTACTGGAGAGACCACTTACAGTTTTGAAATGCATACTGTAAAAAGGCTTTATCTCTGTGAATACTGTGAGAGGAGTTTTACGGATCCAGCCAATCTTAACAGTCACAGAGAACAACATCAGCCTGAATATCCATACCAGTGTAAACTGTGTAATGAAGCTTACTCAGCTGCCACATTGTTAGGAGAACACAAAAAACTCCACTTTGCAGGGGGCCTTCGAGATTATATAACTGAGTTCACAGTGCCGACTGTCTACATGTGTGAGTACTGCGAACGCTGCTTTATGAACAGTGTGAAACTGTCAGAGCATCTCACAGTACATTTTGGCGAAGAACCCTATCACTGCCGCTTTTGTGACAAAAAGTTCAAAACTAACAATGAAGCCGCCGAACATCGTCAAACACATGATCAATCTCTTTCGCCAATAGATGATTCATATAGGCCGTATGAATGTCACTACTGCCCAAAATCATTTTCAATCGAAGATGCACTCGTTAAACACATCAGAATGCACACGGGAGAAAAGCCGTTCATTTGCGACCAGTGCGGAAAAGGCTTCTCGCAGAGTTCGGGTCTGTACACTCACCAGAAGGTGCATTCGGACGAGCGGCCCTACAACTGCCCAGTGTGTCCACGGACGTTTAAGATCAAGGGTGACCGCGACGTTCACGTGAGGAAACACTCCGGTGACCGGCCGTACAAGTGTGACTTCTGTGGGAAGGCCTTCATGACACAGCACGTTTACAGCCAGCACAGGAAGATACACACGGGGGAGCGGCCCTACCGCTGTGACGTGTGCGGCATCGCGTTCCGACGCTCGCACGTGCTCACTGTGCACAAACGAATACACACCGGCGAGAAACCCAATATCTGTGATATTTGTGGTAAACGATATCGACAGAAGGGAGACATGTTGAAACACCGCAGGCTGCAGCATAACATTGTCAAAGTTAGAATTCAGAAAATAGAGTTTTAGATTATTTTTACTCATTGTTTATTGTTGGATGTGTTTACAGAATTTACATATTTATTTATAAATTTATTTAAGTGATGTGCAAAGTATTGCTAAGAATATTTAGGAAATATATTTGTATTTTGTAGCATTATAAACCTGTATAAATATGTCTGTATATCGTGAACAACCTTGTAAAAATGTAAGAAAACAAATACACATTTATTTCAGAAAACTATTTTATATTTCTCATAAACTGTGTTATCTAAATCCCTAGGGGGAAATTGGTAAATGCATCGAGGACATTTTTATAAATGCTAAAAATGCCTTATTTTGAGATGTCATAACAAAGATGTAAATTTAAAGTACTTAATTTTTTTGGTGAATTAGGAATGTGGGATATGTTGCCATGTTATTTCAGGAACAAGTTTCAAAAAGTGCCTCAAGTCATCAAAAATTCATGGTTGTCAATCCATAGATTTTGTTTAAGGGTCGTCCAGAAAGTAAAGCACGTTTTGTCCCTACATCTAACCCATTGGTCCTATCTCCGTGACTGATAGTGTGGCCTAAACCTCCACTCCTGGTCTTAATCTGAGCCAAGTCTCGTTGCCGACCGACCACGGATTTCATTCTCATAGCGTTTCAAAATGGCGGCGTCTTTTGAATATCCCGCCATATGTATTTGACCTAATAATGTTGCTTCTTTAAGTTCCTCACCACTTTCAAACACTTTACAGCCTAAAAATTCCCTTAACCTTGAAAAAATTATTCACGTAAGGGTTCCACCAGGGATTGTCCGAAAATGTCTTACTTGAGGCGGCAAAGTTCTGTGAAGTTGCTGCCGCTGCGTAGGGTGGGCGCCGCGTCGGCATGGATCAGCAACATTATAGCCTGCGATTGGATTTATCCAAATCGCATGTTTTGAATGACATTTGAAGTTATCGTAGGGCCTCATAATGGACTCAGGATCACTTTTTTCTCCTCTACGAATAAACTCAACAGTGAATAAACGTTTTAGGCCCCAAAACAATATTGAAATCTTCTCACTCGCATTCAGCGGGATTTCCAGTTGATACCGCCATTTTGAAACGCTGTGAGGATGAACTCCGTGGTCGGTCGGCAACGAGACTTGGCTCAGATTGAGACCAGGAGTGGAGGTTTAGGCCACACTAAATCACGGAGATAGGACCAATGGGTTAGATGTAGGGACAAAACGTGCTTTACTTTCTGGACGACCCTCGTATAAAAGCAATAAACTGTTTAAACTTGCTTATCTTGTTGCATTTATACGTTTTAGTTTAATAGATTATGAAACAGAATTATTTCCTGTTATGACTATTACAGTGCCTTGTTACAGAGGTTAGGTACAAAATAGAATTATTGTGAGCTACGATGAGGACTGGGAGAAAGCCATATAGTCAAGGTTGTTTTGATGAAAACTGTTGAGTATGGAGGATAATTTAACATTGAGTGTTATGGCAATTTCAAAGGATTTGAAAAGTATACGTAAGATAGAGTCTGTCATATTAAAGAGTGTAATTTAACCAAGGTTCTGCTGTATACTTCTAGATGTTTACTAAAACCTAGAAGTAGTTTGAGTTGATTGAGAGCTTGATCAGGTATTCAATTATTTTGTGGGGCTGTTCTTTCCACTATAACTTGAACAGGATTTTTGTGTTGCAGAAAAGAGCTGTAAGATGTATGCTTAAACTAAAACCGACTGAATCTTGTTTTGATCATTATAGAGATCTAGGTTTGTTGACAGTTCCTAGCATTTACATGTTTGAAGTAATTTCTTATGTTAGAGAAAATCATCTTGTAAAGGCACACCAGCACAGTTATACCAGAAATACCAGAAATAAAAACCAGTTTTATACCAGAAATAAAAATTTAAATCCATCAGTATCACATAACTTAAAGCTTTTTGAATGCAAACAAGATTACATTGGCGTCAAGCTTCTCTCTCAACTCCCTTCTCATTTGACTGAAATAAGCAACTTAAATAAATTTAAAAAAGAGCTCGAAAAGTATTTAATTGATCAATGTTTTTATTGTCTTCCAACTTATCTTACCTGACTATCCTCCAACCAACCCAACCTAACCCTACCTAACCAACATTAGTGACAACATCCTACAAGAAGGATGGCAGCATTTTGACTGGTCTTATGCCACGAACGTGGTCAATTGGGACGACTCGGGAGTGTAAGTGTAAGTGTAAGTGTAAAACATTTGTAGTGCCAAAACTGAGAAGTAAAATAACTAGTAACCGCTGTGCTCAAATCCTCTTCATTGAACCAGATGTTTTACAACCGACATTGTGTACAAATTACAATAAGATTTTTCAGTCACACATACTTGAACAAACCTGGTTAGGGCTAAACACTCAAACTGTATAAAGCATCTCAAAGTAATAATAACAAACTCACATTCGGATGTAAAACATGAAATCATATTATTATAGAATTAATATTAACATATGTAACCAAATCTACCTTGTGAAGAGGATGTTGAAGCTTCAGTCTTTGCTCTTTTCAAACAAATGCATTAGAACCAGATGTCTGGGTTTGGGGTAAAAATAAAGACATAAATTTGATAAATTAATTCTTCATTAATTTATGTCATTTGTTGTCCTTCCAAACTGCAATATCCAGTTCAAACTCCTTTTGTTTGTAAACACCCAAGCCACATTAAAATTTTCCTCACGAGGTAACGTTGGTATCTTTAGTGCAGCGGGGTGGTGTCCACCAGACTTGTAAACCTGGAAATATTCGTGAATTTTACTCATGAGAAATAAATTGGTGAATGATACATGAATATTTGGGAAGGACTGGAATTTTTCAAATTTTTGTACGGTACACAAAAATTAGTCCAATTGGCAACATAAGCTAACCGTTAGTATCATAACCGCTGCTCTGTTACTGCGATTGGCTGTTTTGCAAAGTCATGTAAAGTGATTTTAAATAAAATATTAAACACGCATACTGCTACTTTGTATCAATTAATTGTAAATATCTGGGGACCGAGCTTCACTCGGGGGAGAGCAGTAAAATTTTCAAATATTGTTCATTAGTTCATATTGCTCCCCACAATGACAATTAGCTTTGTAATTTGATCTACTGAGGTTTAAGTTTTGTTCAGTAATTGAATTTATTCGGTCTTAAGCGATGCTCTCATTGCTCGTTTCAGCGGCCAAGCGCTAAGACGCAAGTTGTATATCTCAACGGTGTCTTCATAAATTGCTCGACACTGCTATTCGTTAACAGAGACTCTTAACTCTTAACTTGGAGAACCTGATTTTGCTCTGTTCCAGTTTGAATAATGTCAACTGGGGACCTTTGTACAGCATGAATGATGTCAATGCAGCTTTTTCTTACTTTTTATCTACTATCTTAGAATCATATAACAAGTACTGTCCTAAGATCACAAAGCTAGTTAGTGAAGACAAAATAAGGAAATACAAACCCTGGTAATTAAGGAATAAAAAGAACACATTGATTCTTATGCAGGATATGATAAAAATTCCCATATAATAATCCACACTAGAAACTGATTGTAATGAACTATAGGAAACAATATAGAGTTTGTATAAGAGAGGCTAAAATACGGTATAATAAGGGAATTTATTAAGAAATTGAAAAATAAATGTTCAGCCGCTTGGCAAGTAATAAAGTCAGAATCTGGTTTGGTCCATGCTGATACTAACTCGTCACCACCTTTCTCGGCTGAAGAATTCAATGACTGGATTTCAGAGTATGGTAGGCAGTTACTGGCTAATTCTGGTAATGTTTCTTCTAATAATGACTTCCGTAAATTTATGCCCATATCTGTTGCCTTCACTGAGGATTTTATGTTTCAGTTAATTTCGGTTCCTGAGTTGTATGACATTCTTAGGAATCTGAAATCCTCAAAGAGCGAAGACATTTTTGGATTATCAAATAATAAAATCAAGTTCATTGCTCCTGTAATTCTCGAACCTTTATCCTATCTTCTTAACCTTTCGTTAACCTAAGGTTGTTTTCCAGAATGCCTCAAAGATGATTCCTCTTTCTAAGAAAGGAAAAAAGGATTGTATCTCAAACTATAGACCCATTTCCAACGTGCCAGTTTTCCCAAAAGTCTTAGAGACGTCCATAAAAAATCAACTGTTCCATTATTTAAAATTTAAAGAAAAATTGTATTCTTTCAAACAGTCAATTTGGTTTCATCCCTAGTTCTTCCACTATTGCAGCTCTGGAAAGTGTCATTTTTTCTATTCTGTCTTCTTTTGAAGCAGGGGAATGTTTAGGTTTGGCTTTGGTAGATCTGAAAAAAGCCTTTTATAGCGTCCCTCACATAATTATTTTGTCAAAACTTGGTATGGAATAAAAAATCAGCATCTGAACTTTTTTTAAACAATAAAATTGGTTTAAATACCTTAACAGCCAAAGTGATGCTCTGCAATCGTTTGATGCTACTGCAGTTTCGACTCACACGTAGTCTTCATCAGGCGTCGGATGTCGCTTCGTTCTTATTGAACTCGTCAAATACAATTAAAAACCATTAAAACTAACACACTGAAACATTGACACACTCACGGACGGACGACACATATTAACATGTTTTGGCCAAAACACAACGAGAGCGAGAGCAGCGACGCATTCAGATGTCGGGTCTAGAATGGTGATGCGCTATCAGTCAGGTGCGCACTATCTCTCTCTCTGTCCCTCCTCCTTTATCATTGGTCAGAGTGGGCTTTTGTTTCGGGGTTCTTTCTGTTAACTTGATCGCCGCCTCGTATATAATATTCGACTTAAACGATCTCTGTTCATTTAAACGATCTCTGTGTTCATTTTAGCGATACTTAAACGATCTCTGTGTGGTCCGTCCGTGAGTGTGTCAATGTTTCAGTGTGTTAGTTTTAATGGTTTTTAATTGTATTTGACAAGTTCAATAAGAACGAAGCTACATCCGACGCCTGATGAAGACTACGTGTGAGTCGAAACTGCAGTAGCATCAAACGATTGCAGAGGATCACTTTGGCAGTTAAGGTATTTAAACCAATGTTATTACTTCAAGTGATTCAGAGGCTGATAATATGAAGGTTTTTTTTAAACCTACCTGTGTGGCAGGCAGCAGAGGGTCGCAATTGGTAATGCCCTTTCAAATCCCAAGGAGGTTTTTGCTGGAATACCTCAGGGATCCGTTTTGGGGCCCCTTTTGTTTATTTTTTTCATTAATGATCTTCCAAGTAATATGCCCTCTGTATAACAATTTTATATGCAGATGACACATATTTTAGCGAAGTTCCTTAAAGAAATAAGCTATTACCGCAGGTCTCATGGTAAGACCTAAGTCCGAGACAATGTTAACTTTTCATTTCGGGGCCCGCAGAAGCAAAAAACACTATTCGTTTGAATATATATATATATATATATATATATATATATATATATATATATATATATATATATATATATATATATATATATATATATATATATATATATATATATATATATATATATACTGTGTGTCCCAAAAGTCCCGGAACGGTTTAATATCTTTTAAAGTAAACCAGATATCAAAACAATATTTTGCATACCTTTTAGTACTAAAAAAACTACTTTTTGATGTATGTGTCATTTCTGCCCCTGCCCCCAAAATTGGATTCTGGGGGGTAGCCCCAAAATTTTAAATGTAAACTCCCATCGTGCGACTGCTTATTTTAAAGGGCTTGTTAAAAGAAACACAATGCCGCAACCTGGAGGTCGATATCATGCTCCAGTCCAAAATGGCAGCCATTCAAAAATTAAAGAATGCTGTCTGTAAATTAAAATTGAGTATTTTCTGTGTTCGGCAATTCACATTTAAATCGAATAAGAACCACCAGAACACAAATCAACTACTTAAAAGATACAAAAAAATAATTTCTTGTTGTCATCATCAAGGTACAACCCTCCAAAATTGTTTTTGGGGGTGGGGGTTTTTCCAACCAATTCAAATATCAGCTCACATTGTATGACTCTTGTTTAAAATGCTGAATGAGTAAAAAGATAAGCCAAAGCTTGTTTTAATGGAATTTAAAAAAATGTTTTTATTTTTGTGGCAAATATTTGGTACTTCATGTATGGGGGTTTTTCTAAAAGGTAACGCATAGACGACCCTCCGTAGGTCCGTAGGCTTAGCCAAAGGTCGCATTAAGGCGGATATCTATTAGTATGTTAGTTTTGGCACTAACAAAATTAGTTTATTTATTACAAGTAAGGTAACGTTTTTGAAATTTAATTAAAACAAGCTTTGGCTTATTTTTTTACTCAGCAAATTAAAATGAGTGGTCATACGATGTGAGTTTATATTGGAATTGGTTGGACAAACCCCCCCCCCCCCCCAAAACCATTTGGAGGGTTGAGCCTTGATGATGACAACAAGAAATTATTATTTTTGTATCTTTTAAGTAGTTAAAATGTGTTCTGGTGGTTCTTATTCGATTTAAATGTGAATTGCCGAACACAGAAAATGCTCAATTTCAATTGACGGACAGCATTTTTTAATTTTTGAATGGCTGCCATTTTGGACTGGAGCATGATATCGACCTCCGGTTTGCGGCAATGTGTTTCTTTTAACAAGCCCTTTAAAATAAGCAGTCGCACGATGGGAGTTTACATTTAAAATTTTGGGGCTGCCCCCCAATGTCAATTTTGGGGGCAGGGGCAGAAATGACACATAAATTAAAAAGTAGTTTTTTTAGTACTAAAAGGGATGCGAAATACTGATTTGATATCTGGCTTACTTTAAAAGATATTAAACCGTTCCGGGACTTATGGGACACACAGTATCTATATATACCGGGTGTCCCATAATGGTCCCCCCCCCTAACTTTTTCCTATATTTTTTCAAATATTAATTCCACACCACCCCCAAACATTATTGGGTAGCTAATACTTCATTTTGAGGGGGTACCCAATTTTGTCCGCCATCTTGGATCCGCCATATTGGATCCAAAATATTTTTTTCAAATGTAAACGTGGTGTTGTGACCCATCAAATCGAATTAGATTTTTTCACTGATTACAATGCCGCAATCCGTTTTTTAATATCTCAATTGGCTCTCAAGATATGGGTACTTTAATTAATTTATTTTCAACCAATTTAAACATTACAAATTGATAAAACAGGCTTATAACCACAAAATAATGCTAGATAGTGACGAATAACCACCATCAGTCATTGTTGAGAGATTTACACTTAACTTTCACCAATGTAAATTTTTCGGCCGCCATCTTGGATCCACCATTTTGAAATGAGGTAAGTTATTCCAAATATGAAGTTGGTATTGTAACTCATCATTTCAAACTAGTTTTTTACGCCGAATTCAATGCCGCAACCCGTTTTTAATTATAGTGTTTAGTTTTCAAGATATTGACATGATTCCAATAAAAATCTCAAAAAATATGAATTTTTCAAAAACTAAGTTTTTTTTGTAATGTTTAAATTGGTTGAAAATAAATAAATTAAAAGTACCCATATCTTGAGAACCAATCAAGATATTAAAAAACGGATTGCGGCATTGTAATCAGTGAAAAAATCTTCGAAATGATGGGTCACAACACCATTTTTACATTTGAAAAAATTATTTTGGATCCAATATGGCGGATCCAAGATGGCGGCCAAAATTGGGTACCCCCTCAAAATGAAGTATTAGCTACCCAATAACGTTTGGGGGTGGTGTGGGATTGATATTTGAAAAAATATAGGAAAAAGTTGGGGGGGGGACTATTATGGGACACCCGGTATATCTATATATATGTCTGTTAACATGATAGCGGCCGTAAATATGGTCCGATCTTAATGAAATTTGGTACAGACGTGTAAAATGGTAATCACTCGGACGAGTTCGTGAACCAGCCCGATCCGACCACCGGAATGGGGGGTAAAGGGGGTAAACCCCCCCAAAAATGGGTTTTTGAGTTTTTTACATAGAAAAATAAAATTTATCGAATTTTTGTTGGCACCATTGAATTCAGCAAAAAAACAAACAATTTATTATTTTGAATCAATGCTCTATGTCCAGTGGTTTCCGAGATATTGAAAGTGGTAAACACAGTACGTTGACTCAATGTTAACCTTATGGGAAATAAAGAAAATTCTATATCTCGCTTATTTCTCAACATATCTTGATAAAACTTGGTATATGGCTTCTTCTAGTTCAGATCAACTAAATATTGAATTAAAACCACCCAGTTTTGATATACCCGTAGCAGCAAACCTGCATACTCATTCCACATGTTATTCTTATGGAGCTTACAAAAACACGTTGAATCTCGCTATGTTGGATTGAAATATGGTGTTTTGCATTTGAAATTCGCTGAGTATGCAGGTCTGCTGCAACGGGGGGTATTATTGTATCTGGTGATAAGACTGAATTTGTCGTAACAGGTAACAGTAGCATAAATGAGTCCACCAACTGGTTTGAAGCAAACTGTCTCGAGATTAACGATTCAAAAACGGAAAAATTATATTTCTCCCTCAAGAACTCCCTTATTGAACAAAAGCCTGTCCGATTACTTGGTCTTCTTTTGGATCCGAAGTTATCTTGGGTGGCCCACACCAATCAGGTTATCTCAAAACTTCCTCGGGTTTGTTTCCTACTCAGAAGTTTGAAATCCTGTTTTGGAAAAGATGTTGCTCTTGTCATATTTTGCCTTTTTTCATTGTCTTTTTTTATATGGCAATATTTTTTGGGGGCTAAAGCACCACAGCTAGGCAGGTTCTTTTGTGGCAAAAAAAGGCTTTGCGAATAATGGCAGGTATTCCTCAACAAGACAGCTGCAAACCTTTTTTCAAGAAGTTTCAGAGCATGCCCGTACAAAGTATTTTCATTTATCAAAATATTCTGTATGTAAAAGAGAATAACGAACAATTTTCTTTGAGGAACGAGATACATGGATATGAAACCAGAAACTGCCAAAATCTAAACAATAGCAGACATCGTTTTCAAAAATTCTCAAGTCCTCATAAATATTTACAAAAATCAATGTTTAATAAATTGCCATTAGATTTCCGTAGATTGCTTTTAAATTCTTTTAAACGTAAACTTAATAACTTTGTCATCAACAATATTTTTTATGATGTAAAAGATTTTCTAGATTTTAGGGGTAGTTTTGTTTAGCACTTGACATTTTCTTAAACATTATGTTTCTATTTTATCCTGACCAATGTATTTTTTATATTATTATATATAAAAATAATCTATTTGTTCAGTCGATGTCCATTACTCAATGTAAATTGTGTTTAAAGACAAATAAAGATATTCTATTCTATTCTAAAAACCTTCTCTAGGAGCCATGTGGAAAACACTTTTTTCCAAATTAAACAGGAAAATAGATGTAGAAGGAGTAAGTTAATCGTAAAACACCACATGACATTATTTTTAGATAATTTTATGAGAGATCAGAAAACAACAAAATATAAGAGACATCTCAAATAGTTTCCGAGATATAAGGAATTTAGCAAAATACTGACTTCCGGTGACATGGCGGACGCGAAGAAGTTACGTGAGTGTGGTGTATGTAAATTAGAAACTAAAAACAATGGTAATACATTACAATGCGAAGGATATTGTGATTTGTGGTTTCACATCAAGTGTGTGAAGATACAGAAGAAAGAATACGACGAAATAAATTTACTGGCAGATAAAGTGAGGTGGTTTTGCAAAACCTGTGATTGCCGTGTGATGAAATCTATTGCCAGAGGAGACAATTTGGTAATGGAGGTTAGTGAAATCAAAGAGCTTATTAACTATCCAAGAAGGTTTTAAATCGAAATTTGGAATCTTAGTAGGCCAGAGTATTAAGACAAATAGTAAATTAAATGCTATTAACATTTGTAAGAAATGTGACTTTTCACCGGAAATAAGTGTCTGCTCAATAGCAAATGACAGCTGTCTTGACTTGAATACCAGTGGTAGGGATTTGCAGCCACAGCCACAGCCACCAAGGAAAAATTCTAGAGGCAAACCAAAGGGAAAAATCACTTCAAAAAAGAAGAAGTTGACACAGGAAAGCCTAACAGTAATGAGCAAACTGTGGTGCCTGCCTTTTCGGCGCGTAAAAATCAGACATCTGGAACGCCAACACCAATCAGAGACGAGGAGAACAAGAACCGAAATGGCGGAACTGCAAGCAAACCTGACGAAGCTTTGGAGATAGAGAAAAACAACCAAAATGGCGGAACTGCAAGCAAACCTGACGAAACAAATATTATAATCCAAATGGAGAATACAAAGGAGGGAAACATGAGTGGTTCTGTAAATGTAGCGACTTATGAAGATAATAATACTGCTAATAATAAGAGATCGTACTCTAATGTTTTGAAATCAGTAAATAAGAGTAATCGAGGACACAGTCGGGTTTTCAACAGAAGTGAAACATACAGTTGTGCGGAACCTAGTCGTGTCGACCCTTCTGCTAAAATCGAAATCACGGGAAATAACAGCTCATTAGGCACATTAAAAGCTGCCGATAAACACGAGTGGCTTTTTGTCTCTCAGTTAGTGCCATCGACAACAGCCGATGATGTTCGTGTATTTCTAAACAAGAGTGGGATAAAGAGTCCTCAGTGTGTTGAAATAAGGACTAATTATAGGTCTTACAAACCAACCTACAAGTCCTTTAAAGTGGGTGTGGAACAACCCGAAATTGAGAAATTGCTTACACCTGAATTTTGGCCTGAAGGGATTTATGTCAGAAAATACAGACCTGCTCACCTTTGGAGAGGGGAAAACTCAAGCACACACAGAAGCTCTTTTTTAGAGAGACGATCCAATCGAATGGGACACAGATAAGTAGAAACAGCCCAAACAAGCAAGTGGTGAGTAAACATAGGCCTAGTTCTTACGCTGACCATACCCTAGGCTTAAGTGAAAATAAAAGTTTATGTGAGATACTTGTTGTAGGGCAATTAAATGTCCAGTGCTTACGCACTAAATTTGACTCAGTTAGTGTCTTTTGTGAAGATGAATTGATAGATGTATTGAGTGTATCTGAACACTGGTTAGAGACAGATGAGATTGTTTACTACCAGGAGATCTATAATCTAATTCTTGCAACTAGTTACTGTAGATCTGATAAGAAAAATGGAGGATCAGCCATATATGTGAGAAATGACTTAGAATATGAATGTCTCAATGTAAATAAGTTTTGTACTGAATCTGTGTGTGAAGTGGTGGCGATTCGCCTCACAAAATCAGACGTTGTGGTGGCATCACTGTACCGACCACATGATAAATCAAATTTTACGGAATTTAGTTGCAAGCTAGAAAGCTGTTTGTTGTATTTGTCGTCTATGTATACAAATGTTCTTGTATGTGGAGACTTAAATGTCAATGTGATAATCCCATCTTTTGAAGAAACTAGTTTTAGGAACACAATTAGTCAGTGTGGATTTTTTATAACTAACACACTGCCAACAAGAGGAGAGTCCTGTATAGACCACATTCTAACCAACATGGACCGAAGATCTTATGAAACCAACGTAGTGATCCCGATGATTTCAGATCATGATGCAATCCTGTTGGAGGTAACGGCAACATCGGTGAGTAGGGTGGGTGCACCAGTGAATGACCACCCCCCAGTGAATGACCGTTTTGCTTAAAAAGCCCGGTATTAAGCATATTCTTTGGGCTAGGTAATTAAAAACAAGCGTAAAACCAGCCTTGGAATATTATTGAACAATAATCTTTCATTGGTTAAAATTGGTGGAGTCGAAAATACTTTTTAAACATATTTAATATTGAGTGTCCCACTATCTTCGATTTTAATGTTTCCTGCTATAGTAACTGTCCCTGCAAGGCTTACCTGGATTTACATTCATTCTGTATTTGATTATTATTTCAAAAATGCGTTTCAGTTAAATAATATTTTACATGCTATCCTATAATTTAAAATCAATTTTATTTCTCTACATGTTAGAATTAATTATTACTGAGGGCGGTCATAAATTGGAACGTAACTAGGGCAAAAACCAGTGAATGACCGGGGAAGAACTTAGCGGTCATTTACTGGAACAAGATCGGTCATTTACTAGCTATGATCTATATTCTCAGCTGAATTATTCTTATTCATTGTTGTCAGCTGATTTTTCAATTTTTTGACAGTTATTCAGCCAAAAGAGACCGGTCATTCACTGGTGCAAGATCGGTCATTCACTGGTGCAGTCCCGGTCATTTATTGGAGCATCGACATAGTTGCCTTTTAATTAATATTACAACCAGTATTCTCGTTAAGTAACGTATTTAACTAATATTGCTTAATCCTTAAAGAATAAATGAACTTTCTATAGTATAATGTATAACTGTGACTTTGAAATAAGGGAGTAATGACAAATTAACATGAGACATCGTCCTTAACCGGTCATTCACTGGTGCACTCACCCTAATGTTTCATCTTTTGAATGGCAAAGCACTACCATGTTTGAAACTCGTGTTGGTTTGAATGACCCAAAAAGGCAAGACCGTCTTGGAGAGTCTTGGAGACGATACCTTGGGAGGACCATCTTGTAAGTATTCCCACTGATGGGAGTTTGTTTGAGGTGTTTCTCAGTCGCCTGCAGGATGCCATGGATCAAGTTTTTCCAGTCAGAAGGAGGAAATCGGGAAAGGAAGGTAAGACCTCTAGGCCTAAAGCAAACCGAAAAGTTGGGAAACCCAAGATTGATTGGTATACACCAAATCTTGCCATGCTAAGGGAGGTAATGTTGGTACTGCGGGAGAGAGGTGATCACAACAGGTACTTGATGGCTAAAAAATGGTACAACAAGAAGGTAGAGGAGGCTAAGAGGGAAGGTAACGTTAGGTTCATTGAAAATTCCACCAATCAATGTAAAGCAGCCTGGGATGTTATCAACTCAGTTAGGCCTTCAAAACCTGATCTCGGGTGTGCTGCCAGCCCTGATGAATTTAACAACTTTTTCATCAAATCAGTTGAAGATATTGTTGAAAATATTCCTGTTCCTGATGCAGACGCCCTTGAGATTCTAAGGACCTCAAAACCCGACAACTTAAATGTCAGTGCTCTTTCATTCTGGAGGCCTGTGAATGAGGATAGGGTCAGAAAGATAGTCAAAAGCCTTAAGTGTACGGTCAGTAGAGATTATTATGGGTGGTCCTCTAAGCTCCTCAAGGACGTCATCGAGCTAATTATTGCGCCCCTTACTGCAGCAATCAACGACTGCCTACATCGTGGGATTTTTCCTGAATCCATGAAAGTCTCACGAACCGTACCCATCTACAAGAAAGGCGACCGGGCCAAACTCATTTGTTACAGGCCAATATCTCTGGTACCAGTCCTAGGTAAGGTCCTGGAAGTCGTATTGAAAGAACAAATAAGCGACTATTTTGAGGCCAAGAGCCTGTTCAGTGACTCCCAGCATGGTTTCAGGAGGGGCAGGTGTACGACTGGAGCCGTGTCAGTCATAGCAGAGGAAATTGCAGATGCCTTCGAAGCAAGCGACTCTGTAGCCCTGACTCTTTGCGATCTAAGTCGGGCTTTCGACTGCATCCCCCACCAGATCCTTCTAGACAAGCTCACGATCTATGGTTTGAGCAGCACAGCCTTGTCAACCATAAGGTGCTATTTAGAAGGCAGAAAGCAAGTTGTAGACCTAAAGGGCGCCAAGTCTGATGGGCTGCTTGTTCGGCATGGAGTTCTGCAGGGCTCGGTCCTCGGACCCCTCCTCTTCCTGATTGCCATAAATGATCTTGGGTGGAACAACAACACCGTGCTTTTCGCCGACGACACCACCTTGTACACCAGAGGAGTATCGCCAGCCGTAGCAGCAGAGACTGCGGCGGACAGACTCAGGGAGATGGAGGTATGGTTTCAGGCGAACAAGCTGCAGCTAAATGAGGGAAAGACTAACAGGCTGATGTGCACACTTTCACGCACCCCGGGAAACATCGATGGCGGCGTGAGACTCCTTGGTTTTCATCTTGATCCTAAGCTTAATTGGGGCCTCCACATCAACCATGTTCAAGCCAAGCTGGCACGAGTCATATTCCTGCTCAGAAGACTGAAGAAGTGCGTCACCGAATCATATCTGGTCCTGGTCTATCATGCCATGTTCCACTGTCACATTTCTTATGGCATCCACCTCTGGGGACACGCCTCGGGGGCTGCTGACATCCTTAAGATACAGAAGAAAGCCATCCGCATCATCACTGGCAGCCAGTACCTAGATCACTGTAGGCCCCTCTTTGAGCGACTAGGTATCATGACGATCTACAGCCATTACATCTGGGCTTGTTTGCTGCAAGCAAGAAACAGGGAGCAGGGCTGGGAGACCAGGGCAGATGTACATGACCATAACACCAGAGGCCGAACAAAAATCAATGTACCGCGCACAAGGCTCAGCAGGAACAGAGACTCCTTCCCTGTGACTGCAATGAACTACCTAAACAGGCTCCCACCAGGTGTGAAGGACTTGGACGACCGGAAGTTTAGGGACGCTATGGGTACGTTCTTTAGGAAAAAACCCTTCTACTCCATCAGTGAGTTCCTGGAAGACGACCTGAGCGACCTTCATGCTTGATTGTTTTTTGCGTTCCGCCATGTCCGCACAAAACATCCAGTCCAATCTGTATGTAAATATATGTTTATGTGTGAAAGTTTGAAATGTGTGTTTCAAAGTTTGACGCAGTCCATTCCCATCAAATGATGGGTCAAAGACCAAGAAGATGTAAAAAAAACCCAAATTATTTTTGACGATACCAAACATTTTGAGTGTCCCCCAAAAATGGGAGATTTTGGGGGCAACTCAAAGCTCACAGGTTGCTCAAAGCTGACAAGCTGCCAATTTTGGTAGAAACACGCTAGCGTCCTCCAACCTCCACCATTCGCCTATTTTTTTAAAGCTCTTTAAAATGAGGGGTTACTCGAAAGGGGTTTGCATTTGAAAATTTTGAGTTGCCCTAAAATCCCCCATTTTTGGGTGACACCCCAAAATTTTAAATATTACCAAAAGAGACCATTTTTTCATTTAATAACATTTTTCCCAGGGTCGTTTCATTTTCAAGTCACCAAAGGCGAATTAAAACTCAAAATGTCCTAGATGCCAGGTTTCAAGGATGTGTTGTATTCAAAACTTTGACAGGATGTCAATTTGGATAGAAACATGTTAGAGACCTCCAACTTTCACCATTTATCTACTTTTTGAAAGCTCTTTAAAATGAGGGGTCACTCTAAAGGGGTTTTTATTTGAAAATGTTGAGTTGCCCCCAAAATCCCCTATTTTTGGGGGACACTCAAACTTTTTGGTAACATTTAATATTTAAAAGTAAAAACTATTTTAACATGATGAAAACTTATTTATTCAGAAATTGAACATAACCCAAAACAACATAGGTCAGCTGATTGTAACAAATTTAAATTAATGCAATATAAACATAACAACTCTTCCCCCATAAAATAAAGAACAAAGATTGATCCCAAAAATACCAGCGAAGATAACTTCATAGTTTTCTCAACTGATTCACGTGGCGTCTCCACAGCATGTGTTCAACTTTAACGCTATACATAACTTTCCCAATACGTTTTATAATTTCTCCCCTTGTCCAAACTTTCTTTCCATTTTTTTGGAATTGTGATACTAACACTTTATTTCCCTCCTTAAATTCTCTCAACAATGTTCCTTTGTTTGTGAACTTAGGACTTGCTGTTGGATCTAAAATATCTCTTGCTCGGGTTTTATCCGGTATCATTAAATCCAGTGATGTTCTTATACTTCGCCCCAACATTAGCTCTGCTGGGCTCTTTCCAGTGGAAGTTGAAGGGGTCCGACGATGTACCATCAAAAATCGGGTTAATTTTTCCTTGATAGTACCAACCTCATTTATCACCTTTCTAAGGTTTCTTTTTATTTCTTGAACGTATCGTTCCGCCTGACCGTTACTTTGTGGATTGTATGGTGCAATTGTCTTATGGGAGATTCCATTTCTCTCTAAGTAACTCTTGAACTCTTCTGATGTGAAAACAGAAGCATTATCACTTATGATAATCTTAGGAAACCCAAATCTTGCGAATATATCGTCTAAGAAATCGATGGTTTTCTTTGACGACGTTTGTGTCATAGGGATAACCTCCAACCACTTTGAGAAAGCGTCCACAGCCAAGAATACATACTGATTTGAGATTGGTCCCAAAAAATCCTCTGGTTCCCAAGAGTGGTAAACTTTTGCAGGGTTCTTTTGGTTTATTTGACAAGAAAAACAACTCTTCACATGTTGTTCAATGTCCAAATCCATTCCAGGCCACCACACATAACTCCTGGCGAGAGATTTCATTCGAACTATTCCAATGTGGGATGAATGAAGATCCTGTAAAACTTTCTCCTTCAGTGATTGCGGGATAACAACTCGTGTACCTCGTAGTATGCATCCATCCACTAAACTTAATTCATCATTGTGTTTTTTATACTCGCAATTCATCAAAGGTTTTCCTTTCATTAAGCAGTCGTATACTTCTTTTAAAACTGCATCCTTTGCAGTTTCTCTTTTAATCTCTTCTATTTTCACTGGTAATACTTCATTCATCTGACGGACTTGGTGTAGACATGCTTTATGTATGTCATCCATGAAGTTTTCCCCCTTTTTTGCCAAAATTGGTGTTCGTGAGAGGGCATCTGCTGTAGCATTATCCTTAGAAGAAACATGTTGGACTTCATAATCAAATCCCTGCAGATATATCGCATATCTCAACAGTCTCTGGGTGGTCATTTGTGGTAATTCCTTTGAAGGGTTGAAGATTGATGATAATGGTTTATTGTCCGTTCTCAAAATGACCCATAGTAGTCTGGGCGAGAGGATAGCAGGGGTTTTTCCCATGACGTCATCAGCTGCGCCGATGGTCACGTGACCCGCCCCCTTGTTCTGATTGGTCCCCCACCCCTCCTAAGCCCCGCCCCCTTGTTCCGATTGGTCCCCCACCCCTCCCCGGAAACAAGATGGTGGCCGCCGCCCCTGTTTTTGATGTCATCAAGATGGCGGCGCCCACGTGAGCATGTGTTTTAACCTAACTTTTTCCGACCACGTGTGTTTTGGCGCGCTTTTTGAATTTTACCGCCTTTTCTCCGGGCTGTTGACGTCATCAAGATGGTGGCGTCCATGTGGGCATGTGTAGTTTGATTGTTCGTTACCAGATGGTGTTATAAAAATTTCACACTGCCGTGGCCGGGTTTCGAACCCGGGTCTCTGAGTTGGCGTGCTTCCGCGCTAACCACTAGGCCAAGACGCTGTTGTTCTGTGTTAGTGATTTTGTGGTATATGAGAGGGTGAACCGAATTTAACTCGCGTTTCCCGCCGATGCGGCGGTGTAGTTCGTTCGTTCGCTACTAGGTGGTGTTTGCACTGCATTGCCGACCTGTTCCTTGCCCTGCGGCGTGGCCGAAATTCCTAACCTCACTTTTTCCCGCCGGTGGTGGCCCGCCAAAACGTGACACCGGGTTGACGTCACAAGGGTCTGCCCCCGTCCCTCGCTTCCGTCCCCTGTATCAGTGTTGGCAACTGTAGACAGTGAAAACATTCATATTTATATAAATAACACAATATGTTGTATATTATTCCCCTATAGCGTTATAATACTATATAAAGTGCAGTTAATCACATAGAGTATTAAAAGACATATATATATACTATATGATATGCCGGGTATGTTACATTAGTCCTTTGTAATGTTTTAATATTATATGAAATTTTAGTTAAAATTAAATAACTCGGGAATGGGCGAATTAATGTAGCTAAAATTTGGTATTTGGGTACTTCTTAGCCTCCTCTACCTTTTTTCAAGAACTTATACCCCCCTCTTACCCCACCCTCCCCTTTTTTTCTTCTTTTTCTTCTCAAATTTGACAAAAAATATATAAAATCGTCGATATCTCGAAAACGGTTGGTCCTAGAGCAATTTTGGGCTCAAAAATCGATCCTCCGGGCAACCGACATCATGGGGATAATGACCATACTAAGAAAACTTAACTTTTGTAAAGTGGTTTGCATCTACCAAAAATGAAGGGGTAAATACCATGTAAAAATTTAAAATTAAATAACTCTGGAATGGCTTGGTCAATTTAGATAGAATTTGGTACTTAGGTACTTCTTAACCTCTTCTACCTTTTACATAAACTTATACCCCCCTCTTACTCCACCCTCCCCCTCTTTTTGTTCTTCTCCTTCTCAAATATGGCTAAAAATATATAAAATCGTCGATATCTCGAAAACGGTTGGTCCTAGAGCAATTTTGGGCCCAAAAATCGATCCTCCGGGCATCCGACCTTATGGGGAATATGACCATACCAAAAAAACTTAACATTTGTAATGTGGTTTGCATCGACCAAAAATGAAGGGGCAGTTATCATGTAAAAATTTAAAATTTAATAACTCAAGAACTACTTGACCGAATTTAATAAAACTTGGTATGTGGACACTTGTTAACTTCTGCTACAATTTGAAACATACTTAAACCCTGTAGTGCGGGTGAGTATCTAGATAATTGAAGGGGCTACATTTAAAAATTTAATATCTTAAGAACTAGGTGATGGATATTGATGTAACTTGGTGTATAGATACATGTCAACTTATGCTAAGGCTTAAACTGGGTGTTGCAGACTGCATCACAGAAATTGAAGGGGCAAAAAATAAAACACTATATCTCAGAAATTAACTATTGGATTTTATTTAAAACTTGTATATGGGTATATTTGAGTCTCTACTACCTTAGTCTGTACTTTTTTATCATATATTGAGGTATTAAGTCATTAATTTAAATATTAATGGGAAAATTAACGTTTATTGTCCATAAAGGGAATGGATATTTAATAATTAACTTTGCTGTTGTAGCTTTTAAATAATTGTCCTTTTGATTTGTGTAGTCAGTTTACTAGCATTGACTTGTGTAGTTAGTAGTATTGAAGTTACATGATCTATCTTGACTTGTGTAGTTATTCATGTACCATGGGCCATTACTCATGCATCATGGGCTTTCACTATTAAAAGTGAAAAATTCCAGGCCCATCTTAAAAAGTATAGAATAATAGTTTATAATTATGATAAAAAAGGACGGGATGTTTACTTCTCTCGTGGTAATGAGGATGCTAAATTCAAAATTAATCTGTTGTTTCATGATGGGCATTATAATGTACTAACTAACTTAACTGCTGCGTTTGTCTGCCATTATTTTTGTGAAGCCTGTCATATTCCCTATAATAACAAAGGTGACCATCGATGTTCTAATCGGAGTCTTTCGTGTCATTCTATTTCTTCACCCTATAAAATTGAAAATGGAGGCATAACCTGCCGCTTTTGTAAGCGCTTTTTCAAAAATGAACGGTGTTTTATAGCTCACCAGGGTCAGATTTGTAAGACTATACAGCTTTGTCATAGTTGTAAAAAATTAGTTTTCCCAACCAAATGTAAGACAGCCCATGTATGTTGAGGTTTACTGCCAGTCATGTGAGGATTTTAAGGATCCAAAACATCAATGTTACATTCAAGTTGATCGGAGATGTCCAAAAGACCGTGATTTTTTGTTTATTTTCTTTGATTTGGAGACTCGTCAGGATGAATTTCTTCCCTGTGACCCTGAAATGAAAGTTCACAAGGTCAATTTATGTGTTTCTCAGCAGTATTGTTTCAAATGTATCAATGGTGGGGAGTGTGAAACTTGTTCAGAGAGGCAAAGAGTATTTGAGGAGGATCCAGTAAAACAGTTCATGGAGTATGTAATGGAAGTGAGAAAACAATTTAAAAATGTATGCATAATTGCCCATAATGGCCAGGGTTTAGATTTTCAGCTTGTATTGGAGTATATCATGGAAGAGACTAAATTCATACCAAACATCACTCCCCGGGGAACAAAGTTAATACTGATTGAAGTTGCCAATGTACGGTTTATAGATTCACTTAGCTATTTCCCCATGACCCTCTCTGCACTCCCCAAAGCTTTTGATCTGCCTCCCGAAAGAAAGAAGGGCTATTTCCCTCATTTGTTTAACACTCTGGTCAATCAAAATTATGTAGGTCTAATCCCAGAAAAAAGTATTACTGTCCAGAGTCAATGTTTGAAGAGACCCACTTAGCTTTTGAGAAATGGTATGCTGATCAAGTTGCTAAGGACTACCGTTTTGATTTTAGAAAGGAGTTGTTAGAGTACTGTATATCAGATGTAGAGATTTTGGCACAAGCTTGTATTAAATTCAGAGCTTTGCTTCTTGAACAATGTAATGTAGATTCATTTCTAGAATCAATTACCATAGCAAGTGCCTGTAACTTGGCTTTTCGCCGTAATTTCCTAAAACCTAATACTATTGGCTTGATCCCTAAAAAAGGTTACCGTTGTTCTGATACTCGGTCAGTGGCTGCCATACAGTGGCTAAGCTGGGAAGAAGAAAAGCGTGGAGTGAGAATCGAATATGCTGGGCGAGGAAAAGGAGTTAGGATTTCTGGCTCAAAAGTCGATGGATTTGACGGAGAGCGAATCTATGAGTTCCACGGGTGCTCCTGGCATGGATGCCCCAAATTTTTCCCTTACAACAGAGAGATTTCACTGTAGGAGGATTCCTCTGATTCACTACATTTGAGGTATGAAAGGACTTTGAAAAAATGGAAAAACTAGGCAATGTAATACAAATGTGGGAGTGTGAATTTAATCAGTTGAAGAAAGATTAGAAATTAAATCACTTGAATCAGCTTTCAATTTTGAACACTTTGCCCTTAAATGCTAGAGATGCTTTCTTTGGGGGTAGGACAGGGAATGCAAAAACCTACTACAAATGTGAAGAGGGAGAGACAATCCAGTATGTAGACGTGAGTTCCTTGTATCCATTTGTTAATAAATATTGTAAGTATCCCATTGGCCATCCCACAATTTACATAGGGCATAATGAATGCCAAGAAAGAGGTTTGAAGGTTGACGGGCTGCTTGAATGTAAGATACTCCCCCTTCTGATCTCTACCATCCTGTTCTTTCAACGCGCCTTCATGATAAGTTAATGTTTGTTCTATGTCGTACTTGTGGTGAAATGTTACACAAAGGTGAATGTTTTCATGAAAGAGAGGAGAGAGCATTAGTAGGAACTTGGACCATGTATGAAATCAGAAAGGCAGTAGAGAAAGGGTACGTTACTTTAGAAATGGCCCCATGGCCCTCTCTGCACTCCCCAAAGCTTTTGATCTGCCTCCCGAAAGAAAGAAGGGCTACTTCCCCCATTTGTTTAACACTCTTGCGAACCAGAACTATGTAGGCCCTATGCCTGATAAACAGTATTATTGCCCTGAAACCATGTTTGAGAAGTCCCATAAGGACTTTGAAAACTGGTACAATGAAAAAGTCTCAGAAAACTATGTCTTTGATTTTCAAAAAGAACTGTTGGAGTACTGCATCTCTGATGTGGAAATCCTAGCCCAAGCCTGTCTTAAATTTAGATCAATATTCCTCCAAGAGTGTAATGTTGATCCTTTTCTTGAGGCTGTTACCATCGCTAGTGCTTGCAACCTGGCCTTTCGCCGAAACTTTTTAAAGCCTCACACTATTGGTATCATCCCAAAGAACGGTTACCGTTTTGTGGATAGCCAGTCGGCTGCTGCCATACAGTGGCTAAGCTGGGAAGAAGAAAAGCGTGGAGTGAGAATTGAACATGCCGGGCGGGGAAAAGAAGTTAGGATTTCTGGCTCAAAAGTCGATGGATTTGACGGAGAGCGAATCTACGAGTTCCACGGGTGCTACTGGCATGGATGCCCCAAATGTTTTCCTTACAACAGAGAGGCTCCTCTGAAGGAGGATCCCTCTGATTCACTCCACCTGAGGTTTGAAAGAACCAAGTCTAAAATTGCAAAGTTTGAAGACTACGAGGTAGTCGAGATGTGGGAGTGTGAGTTTTGTAAAATAAAGAAACAGCAAAAACTTAAACACTTGGATTCACTCCCCATTCTTAATAACCTTCCCCTTGACCCTAGGCAGGCGTTCTTTGGAGGCAGAACTGGCAATGCAAAGACTTACCACAAATGTGAGGAGGGAGAAACCATACAGTATGTAGATGTGTGCTCTCTCTATCCGTATGTGTGTAAGTATGGAAAATACCCTCTAGGTCATCCAACCACCTATGTTGGGGATAATGAGTGCAGACAGAGGGGGCTTGAAGTAGATGGTTTGCTAAAGTGTAAAGTCCTGCCTCCCAGGGATCTCTACCATCCAGTACTCCCGGCTAAGATGAACAATAAGTTGATGTTTGTACTATGTCGTACATGTGGAGAAGAGATGAACCAAGAAGACTGTAACCATGAGAGCCAAGACAGAGCATTAGTAGGGACCTGGACAATGGATGAAATCAGAAAGGCTGTAGAGAAGGGTTATGTTATCCTGGACATGTACGAGCTGTGGGAGTATGAGGTAGCTACATATGAGAAGGGAGGCCTGTTTACTGATTTTATTAACAAGTTTTTGAAAATGAAACAGGAAGCATCGGGGTACCCAGAATGGTGTAAGACTGAGGAAGACAAAGACAAGTATATTGCAGATTATTTTCAACATGAAGGGGTGAAATTGGAGAAGGACAAAATTGCTAAGAATGGGGGTTTGAGATCATTGGCCAAGTTGATGTTGAACAGTTTTTGGGGTAAATTTGGACAGAGGGAGAACCAGACCAAAGCATCAATCGTCCGAGAATCCAAAGAACTGTTTAGAATGCTAACTACACCGGAGATTCAAGTTAACAGATTACAGATTATAAATGATGAAGTGGTACTGGTTAGCTGGGAGTATATCGAAGAAGTTGGGGAGCCCCTCAATAATGTCAACGTTGTGATTGCTGCATACACCACAGCTCAGGCCAGATTAAAATTGTATGAATATTTAGAAGCTTTAGGATATCAAGTCCTTTATTATGATACTGACAGTGTGGTCTATTACTTCCGGGGAGGACAGGGTACCCACGGGAGATTACCTCGGGGAGATGACTGATGAGCTGGTCGAATACGGGCCTGGATCTTTCATTGTTGAATTTGTATCCGGGGGGCCAAAGACCTATGCATACCTTGTCTGGTCAACCAACAAACAAGCTCTGGTTCCTGTTTGTAAGATTAAAGGACTAACCCTCAACTTTAAAACCTCTCAGACTCTTAACTTTGAAAAATTAAAAGAAATGGTGTTAAGTGAAACCAGACAGACCTTAGAAATTAATGAGTCTAGGATTCGAAGAACTAAAGATAAAAATATTGTAACCATAAATGAGACCAAAGTTTTCAAAATTACAGGTCCAAAGAGGAAGCTCGAGGGTGAGTGTGACACTCTTCCCTTTGGCTATAAAGTTCAAAGACTACAGTGAGTTGCAAACATGGCATCCCAAGACTTTCAATTTGATAAATTTACTTTGATTATTTGGAATAGTATTAATTGTATAAAAGAATTGGCTCATTTGAATTTACCTAAAGAATTATTCGAATATTTTGTAAAAATGTATTGGCTAATGGAGACAGGTCAAACTGAAATACCGTACAAGGAACTATGGTGTTTATGTGTTCACCCCGAGTCTTATAACTCTTATGAGGATTTTCTAAAGGCCATGTATGATTGTATAATTGACTCATACTGATTTTACCTAGTTAGTGACCTTGAAAAATTTAAGCTCCCTCAACAATTGCATTACTCTGGCCATTTTGGCTGCTGCTCTCGCTGAGGCAAGACATCTCTGCTCCTTTAACATAACCTCAATTTCATAGTTGAAAATGTCTAGCCTTACTGCGTTTGTATTTAACAATCAACCAGTAATGGTGATATTTGATAGGGAAAATAACCCCTGGTTCAAAGGGAAAGATGTAGCTGAAATTCTTGGCTATGCTAGACCTAGAAAAGCAATAAATGATCATGTCAAATCAAAGTACTGTAAGACAACACCGGAAGTAAAGAGCACCGATTCGGTGCTCTCTTTAAATATTCATCCTCATACAGTATTTATTAATGAACCCGGTTTATATCAGTTGATCTTTTCATCCAAACTTCAAATTGCTGAAAAATTTCAAGACTGGGCATTTGAAGAGGTCCTACCTTCTATTACAAAACGTGGAGAATATAAACTAAGACAAGAAAATACTGAACTGTTACAATCTCTTTCAAAGTCTCTTCAAACTAACTATCAACTCAATCAAATGAACTCTGAGATGAAAGCTGCTAATGATAGAATTTGTAAAGAAAACCAAACTCTAAATGAAACTCTAAAAGAACAGACACCAAAGGTGGCCGTGTTCCCTGCTGATGATAATCTAGCTCATGTTCTTTGTGTTTTAATTAGAGACACCCTACAAAAAACTCATGGTATGTGTGAGTACAAGTACATCCGCACAGAAAAGAGAAGTTTCCAAACGGCTCTAAAAAAGGCAAAAAATGAAGGCTTTGTGGTCAGATCCCCTGTCCCTAATGGTATTAACATTTTAAATAAAGCAAAAGAATTCATGTACAACAATGGCATGTACTATGAGACTGCCTTTAATAATGTATTAACGCCATACAACTTTGTAAATGTAATTGAACTTATCATGAAACATAATTAAAGTACCCCACTGTGTGAATGTGTGTATGTGAGAAGTTAGTAAGGCTGAGTCTTGAAAGCTTCTATTCTGTGGACAGACACCTGCATAAAGGCTGACTTAAAAAATCATAAGTCCACTTGCAGATGGCGGGTTGGCTTAGTTGCCGTAGAAAATGATTTCCCGCGTCTGCCACAGACAAGGACTTGACGTCCGGTGTGAATGTGGATCAAGGGTCTAGTAGACTGTGGCGCCTAGAACTTAGAAAATTCTAGGTTACACCTTTGAACAGCCCAGAGTGAATGAAGGTCCCTGGCGCGGTGTAAAAGCCCGTAAACCTGAATGAAGGTCACTGGCGCGGTGTAAAAGCCCGTAAACCTGAATGATAGGGCAAAGTTGATAGTCTGGCTCTTGGGTCATTCAATCAAACTGCCCGGTGGGGTAAATTAATTATTGTGTAAAAACATGGAGGAGGAGGCAACTAGCTTATTTTTGGAAGGCCTTCACGGGTCATAGCGGTGGTGGGGCTATGACTATTCAATAATAAAAAACTCTTTCCTTGGTTTGCTCAAAGGGAGAGGACATTAGTTCATACTGAGTGAAAACCAGCTTTTCTGGACTGGCTCATGTATGGAATAATGTTTAACCTGGGTGTGTAAACACGAGTGGTCTCAAACCCCACTCAAGCAAACACTACATATGGACCTGAGACGAAAGGTGATGGTTAGTCAACTGCAATCACAGTTCTGCTCAGTATAGATTGAGCGCTGCTACAGTCCAGAGGGTTGGTAAGTATGGCATTTTGTATGATTGAAACTTTAGCAGACAAGTTCTTTGTTCTAGCTATACTTGTCGCAAGTATGATGTTTATTTATTTGATGCGTGTTACAGATGTGAGTGTATTGAATAACTCTATAAAACTAATGTTAGAGGAATGAATTGCATCATTAGTAAAATGGATGCAAAGAAAGCTATAGCTGAACAGCTGCATAGACCAGCTAGGAGAAATTATCCTAGGCGTAAAGTTACTTTAAAATCACTCAAAGATCTTTATCAAGCTGATCTCGTTGAAATGCAGCCTTATGCCAAGATAAATAAGGGGTACAGGTATATCCTTACTATGATTAATTGTCTATCTAAATTTGCATTTGCTATTCCCCTAAAGGACAAGTCGGGACTCGAAGTTGCCAAGGCGTTAGAGCCAATTTTAGCTAAATATAAAATGAAAAACTTTCACACAGATCAGGGTACAGAGTGGTTTAACAAACACGTCAATGCTTTAATGAAGAAATATAAAATTAATCACTATCACACCTTTTCCGAACTCAAAGCTAGTATTGTTGAGAGATTAATCAGAACATTAAAGTCAAAAATGTACAAGCTTTTTACCGCTAGAGGCAGCTATGAGTGGATTAGTATACTTCCAGAAATTGTCAAGTCGTACAACAACACTAAACATAGAACTATAGGTATGAAACCAAAAGATGTCAGACAAAAACATGTTAAAGATATTTTAAAAAGAATCAACAAAGTTAAGAGTCAAAAATTCAAAAAACCAAAATTTCAGTTGGGGGATAGTGTAAGGATTAGTAAAAATAAAAAGACTTTTAAAAAGGGTTATCTTCCCAACTGGACAAATGAGACATTTAAAATTTACGCTATTAAACCAACAAAACCAGTTACATATATTCTTCAAGACTCTAGAGGAGAGGTTCTTAAAGGGGGATTTTATGCTGAAGAAATCAGCAAGTCTAAGACTGGTGATGTTTATTTGGTGGAAAAAGTGCTGCGGAGAAAGGGTTCCAAGTTACTTGTGAGGTGGAAGGGATATGATAGCAGCCACGACAGTTGGATTGATAGCAAGAACTTGGTTTGACTCATGTGGGTGTCAGCGTTTGGGAAGTATATATCTCTTTGTAATCAACGTTGAGTGACCAGTTAGGATGCAGATTGAGAAGCAGGAAGTTGAATTTCCTATTCAAAACTTTGACCAATATATCGGATCAGGCATGGTTAAAAAGAATAAACATGGGCCTTTATTGCCCGATTCTATACGTTGTATAATTAGTGGGCCGAGTTCATCTGGTAAAACTAACGTTTTATTTAATTTATTATTTGACCCAAACGGGTTGAGGTTTGAGAATATTTATGTATTTTCAAAATCACTATATCAGCCAAAGTATCAGTTTTTGAAAAAAGTATTGCCAAAAGAGGTTGGTTATTTTGCCTTTGACGACAACAACCTAGTTATCCATCCTAATGAAGCTAGGCCTAATTCAATTATGATCTTCGACGATATCTCTTGCGAGAAACATAATTCCATTAAAAGTTACTTTACGATGGCAAGGCATAAAAATATTGATACATTTTACCTGGGCCAAACATACAGTGCCATACCAAAACAATTGGTTCGAGATAATTGTAATTTTGTTATTTTATTCAAACAAGACGAAATGAACTTAAAACATATTTATAAAGACCACATCACTACTGACATGTCTTTCGATAAGTTTAAACAACTGTGTGCCAAGGCCTGGCAGGATAACTTTGGGTTCTTGGTGATTGACAAGACCTCTGATCCGTATAAGGGAAGGTATCGAATTGGAATGGACAGTTTTGTAACAGAGACATAATGGTTAGGATCTATGCATATAATGACCTGAGAGGGTTAAAAAAAACGCTATGTGTTCCCAAGGTTTGATAGTAGAGAGGGAAGTTGTTGTAGAGGACTGAATGTTAGGGCCGGTGTTTCACTATTGAATATAATAAATTTCTTAATAAGACACGAGAAACAGGCTTTATTCTTCAGACAAGCGGATATGCCTTAAAACTGTGCATACAGCTGAGGATATATCATTTCCAATTATGGAGCAGAGTGGTAAACACCTGAAGGCTCGGCTCATTGAGCTAAGAAATGCTATTAAACGCAAATATCAAATATTCAAGGATGGAACGGAAGAAAATGAATTAATGTTAGAAAGACAGTATAAGCCCTTATTAAAAGAACTTAGGAAAAGCAATCCACAAGATGCTATGGACATTAAGACTGAACAAAAGAGTATTAAACAGGAAAAGGAAGAGCCAATGGAGTACGATGACTCTGAAGAAGAAGAAGAATCATTTGAATCAACACCAAAAGCAAGAGAGGAATTTGTACCGTCAATAGCTTCAACACCCAACCTCCAGGGGGATTTGCCAGACTTGGTATCTAATGAAGAAGACTTGGCCACAACTACCCAGTTTATAAATGAATATTTTCAAAATCCTATAACAAAGGAATATATGACTTGGTTTATAAAAGATGCTGGTCCAAAGAAAATTATCGACTATACCTTTGGTCCACGTTATGAAAATGACAAACTAATGATTGGAAGTAAAGAGTTGGACTTTGATGACGATGGAAATATAATTATCGGCGGTACTAGGTATGGAAGTTCACCTGGATTATATGAACTTATTTTTAAAAGAGTACCTGATAGTACAGTGTTCAATGGTGATGATTTAAATACTTATAAAAGTATCATGATTAATACAAATGCTCATAGGGAAGGATACAAGTTTGATGGTAGGGTTAAAGCTAGTAAACGCACAAAATACACAAAAATTATCAAGCCGTTGTTTCCCTCCTCCTCCTCCTCTAGCAGTAGTGGAAAAGGATTGCAATGGAAAACAATAAAGACCAATGATATTATACACTGGGATGATCCAAACGAGTTGGTACAAAGACTAAGGCACATTGCCATGTCCACCGAGAGTGGTAACCGAGGAGTGCATACTAATGACATATTGAGTATTATAGAAGAATTGAGAGAAGCTGGATACGTTAGAGGAGCAGGAAACAGTAGATTTAAAGCTTTACTATATTGAAGTCGCAGTCGCAGCCGTTGCCGCAGCCGCAGCCGCAGCCGCAGGTACAGCCACAGCCGCGGATATATTGAGCGTGATAGAAGAAGAAGAATTAACATACATAAAAGGAGCGGGGAACAGTAGATTTAAAGTATTACTACGATGACTATTGACAAGTTTGGACGTAGCTTAAAAGCCCGTGGCAAGGATCTTAAGGGTCCCAAGGGCGAAGGTTTCAATTTAACATCCGACGGTAACTATGATATGCAAACTAAAAGACTTTGTAACTTGGCTATACCTTTGGAACCACCTGATGCAGCAACAAAGAGCTATGTGGATGGAAACTGTATACCTTATACAAAATATAAATACAATATGAGAAAGAAGAGAATTTCCAATATCGGTGACCCAGTAGACCCTATGGATGCTGTAAACCTGCAAAGCCTGAATAAACTAAGTATGATACTTAGTAATGAGCACTATGATGCTCAAAACAAGCAAATAAAAAACACTGCGATACCCACTGAATCAAATGATGCGGCTACCAAAGGATATGTTGACCAAACCTGTAGTGACAATATTTTACCATTAACTACTAACCTTGCAGAGGTAGTGTCTGGTATTACTCAAATCAAAACTAGACTGGCTAAATGCGAAGGGTTAATCAGTAGTAATAAGGTTTATCACGATAAGCAACTGAAAAAGTTTGGCGTATATGTATACAATTATATCAATCAAAAACAGACCGGTAGAGCAGCTATTTTACCGCAAGCTGGCGTAAATGATTACTTAAATTGGGAAGAATTGTTTAAAATATCATCTGAAACACCACCACCACCACCACCAGCTGGTGGACTACCACTTGATGTACATCTCCCATTAGAGGAAGGTGACGATACAGACTATTACAGAGATAGAAGGATTTAATCATATACACATAAATGGTATGTTTTTGGTTTATCACTGGCAGTGGTGTTTTAGAGTTCGATAAGTCCAAAGGTTGAAAATCTCTTCCATAAATGCCTAAGACCAAGAGAAAACAAGTCATATGCAAAGGAGGAATCAAACGGGGTGGAGGTATAGTTTCATCTGTTTTAAACAAAGCTATTGACCTACTACCTGTTGAGTTACACCTGCCAGGCTATCAGTACTGTGGACCAGGTACTAGATTAAAGCAGAGATTAGCTAGAGGAGACCCGGGAATCAATAAATTGGACCAAGCCTGTAAAGTACATGATATTGCGTACTCAAGATATAAAGATTCAGAGAGACGGAGACAAGCAGACAAAGAGCTA